>PVKC010000293.1:0-74549 GCA_004027635.1 Crocidura indochinensis | reverse complement strand
ACCCCCAGCTAACATCATGTACGAAGATGAAATCCAAATGGATGAAAGATCTTGATATCAGACCTGAAACCATAAAATACATAGAACAACACGTAGGCAAAACACTGCAGGACATTGAGACTGCAAGCATATTGAAGGAGGAAAATGCACTCTCCAAGCAGGTGAAAGCAGATATTAATAGGTGGGAGTATATTAAACTGAGAAGCTTCTGCACCTCAAAGGAAATAGTGCCCAGGATACAAGAGCCTCCCACTGAGTGGGAGAAATTATTCACCCAATACCCATCAGATAAGGGACTAATTTCCAAAATATACAAGGCGCTGACAGAACTTTACAAGAAAAAAACATCTAATCCCATCAAAAATGGGGAGAAGAAATGGACAGACACTTTGACAAGGAAGAAATACAAATGGCCAAAAGACACATGAAAAAATGTTCCACATCACTAATCATCAGAGAGATGCAAATCAAAACAACTATGAGGTACCACCTCACACCACAGAGATAATTGCTCTTCTTGTGAAGAAGAGAGACTGTGACCTCTGGCTCCATGATCTTGAAGCAATATTTTTCTTTTCTTTTTTTTGTACAAAAGAACAGGAGGTTTCTCCACGGAAAATTTGTGGGGTGCTTTTATATGTTTGTTTTATCAAGCATTCTAAAAATTTTATTTAATTTCTTAAATTGAATTTTCTGTAATATTCAAATTCATAATTTATATATATACAAATATATATGTTGTATATAATATACATATGCAACCTAGGTCATAATTTTCCCAGAATTTTTTTCATGTACTTTAACCACACAGACAAGTTTTCTTGTCATCTCCCTTTTCAGGGAACAGACTTTTTAAAACTTCTCTTTACTGTACTTATAACCCTTGAAAAGTACAGGGCTAGGGGGATGGGATGGTGTCTATTTTCTCCATAATTTACTTGGGACAAAGGCTCTGTCTCACATTTTTTTCTCATAGTTGTAAAACCTAGTTCCTAAGTTGTTATTACTAAGTTGCTATTAGTAGATTGATTTACTGTAATAAATGCTTTGTCTCATTTACACATTTATCACTGTGGGGTAGTTTGCTCGTTTGCCTTTGGTCTCTATAGAAAATGTGTCTGTGTGTCAGTCTTACTGACAGTCAGACTGTCAGTCCTACCATTTCCACTTCTTCCCTTCCTTTACGTTTTCTTGTACATAAGCTTTTTTTAAGTTTTTAAAATATTCTTTTTTTGTGGGGGCACACCCGGTGACGCTCAGGGGTTACTCCTGGCTATTCGCTCAGAAGTCACTCCTGGCAGGCACGGGGGACCATATGGGGAACCGGGGGATCGAACCGCGGTCCGTCCTAGGTTAGCGCAGGCACCTTATCTCCAGCGCCACTGCCCGGCCCCGTTTATAAAATATTCTTAAACATTTCTAAATATGTATTTACAAGGCTATTTTCCAGAATTTCTTTTCATAATACTGTTGAAAAATAGTAATAGAATTGAAAGTCACATAACACTTGAAAATTAATTAGGGGGCCGGGTGGTGGCGCTGCAGGTAAGGTGCCTGCCTTGCCTGAGCTAACCTAGGACAGACCGCTGTTCGATCCCCCGGTTCCCCATATGGTCCCCCGTGCCTGCCAGGATGCCAGGAGCGACTTCTGAGCAAATAGCCAGGAGTAACCCCTGAGCATCACCGGGTGTGGCCCAAAAACCAAAAAAAAAAAATTAATTAGATATCCACAAATTTTTCCAAAAAATTTTGGGCATAATGTTTCAAAAGTTTTAGGGCAGTATTTCAGTTCAGCTTTGTTTAAATTTTTGTTAGACAATGTAAATAATTTTTTTTTGGTCTGAGTTTTTTTGTTTTGTTTTGTTTTGTTTTAGGGCCACATCTGATGATGCTCAGGGATTACTCCTGTTTCTGTGCTAAGAAATTAATCCTAGAAGATTCTGTGGATCATATTTAGGGATGCCAATTATCAAGCTCAGGTAAGTTGCCCTACCTACTGTGCTAGCCCTCTGGTCTAGAGGTTATATTTCCTTAACACCTATTAAAGTCACACTGTGAAAAATAATAAACTAAGTATATAAGAAACCACATGATAATTAGGGCAATGGCATGGAAAAACCCAATAGTCCTCAGGGATTACTCCTGGTTCTGTTCTCAAGGGTCACTCCTGATAGGGATCTAAATGCCATTAATCAAATTCTGCTCAACCATGTGCTAGGCAAGTGTTTTCATGTCCTCACTATCATGCTTTTCTTCCATTTTAAAGGGATTCACTTGATATTTAGATTCTTAGATTTCTAATGTTATCTTCACCATCTTATGTTTTTAGACACAGATTTATAACCTACCCACTGCTATGTCAAGAAAACTTCCCTTTCATCAAGAGGATTCTGTACTATAATAAAATTCAGAATTTATCTCTATAGAGAATCCCTAAGCTCCATGTGGGCCAGACACAACTAGAAAACTTTCTGTGCTGTGTAGTCAAGTGCTTCCCAACCCTAAGGGATCCAGATTTCTGAACTCTCAGTGTTCAGGGACTGCCTTTGGGAATAGACCTGGGTGTCTGGCCTTAGCCAACATGGGTGGCTGGCATGCAGTGACAAGGCCTGAGCCCCATGCAGACAGCACCTGGGGCATTGGAGAACTGTGACTTGTTCCTAGTCTGTGAAAACACTAAAGAGAGCAGCCAAGTGATCATTTGTTAAAGCCTGTCTGCTGGCAGCCCTGACTTGTCCTGACCCTGCCCTGCCTCAGGCCATGGAGCTTTCTAGGCTGCAGGCACCTGTTGACAAAGGGGCTCTGGCACAGGCCTTCTGGGTTCCATGTCCCTCTGGCAAGAAAGCAAAGGGTGAGCTTTGTTCAATGTGTGCTCTGTGGGTGGCGTGGGAGGAGGCTTCAGGAAAATGTAGAAGCCTGCTATGAAAAGGCACTTATGGTTTCCATTGGAGAAAGCAAAGAACTTTGGAGGCGGCCTTCCTCCCTGAGAATGTGTGAGCCATGACCCCAAATGTGGTGAGATGGGCAGCTGGTTAGAGAGACAGGTGTCAGGCTTAGAGCTAAAGATTGTGCCATGCTGCTTTCCTCTCTCCCCTCTGGGGCCGCTAGGTCAGCATTTTACTTGGATCATTTCTTTGGTGTAAAAGAAAGTAGCATTTATTTTTCCAAATTCAGAATGATATTATTCTCTAGATATAAGACTTCTACAACTAGAGTCTCCTGTAGACCCATCCAGCTTAGAATGTTTCAGATTTTAGCTCATAATGATGCCAGCCTCCCACATCTGGTTCATTAACCAGATGGTTATGACTGCCATGGTTGTTGATTTTCTCAGTCAATAATTGAATTCTCTATGCCAAAAGAATATATTGGTTCATTTAATAAGTATAGCAGAGTGCTTATTACTGCCAGAGATACTGGGCTCATTGCAAGGTACGCAAGAGTAGAGGCACCAGACAAGATTCTCATGCATAGACAGTATCTATTATGATTGAATGACAAAAGATAACAGCTGCATAAATTAAATAACTCAAACTTGTTAGATAGCAAGAGCCAAACAGGGAACTGAGCCTGCATTTGGGGTGCTCTGTTAGAGTTCCTGTCCAAACCATAGTGAATGAGGTCCGTGCTCTCTCACTGGATTGCAGGAATGTTGAGGGCTAATTGAGACTCTTTCAACTTGGTTGGTCTCATACTTGCGAGAGTGCCTGAAATATAACAAACAGTACAGAAGAAAATGTCAGCTGCACAAGCAAAACTGTGTGGATCAATCAATTAGCTAGGGATTGGGGGCACCTTAAGAAAAGGTCCTTGGGGCTGGGCGGTGGCGCTGGAGGTAAGGTGTCTGCCTTGCCTGCGCTAGCCTAGGAAGGACTGCGGTTCGATCCCCCGGTTTCCCATATGGTCCCCCAAGCCAGGAGCGACTTCTGAGCGCATAGCCAGGAGTAACCCCTGAACTTCACTGGGTGTGGCCCCCCCAAAAAAGTCCTACTTTACACAAAAGACAAAAATACTAAATACAGTCTATATTTCCACAGACTGTTTGCTTGATAATATTTTTTATTCACTATTCAAGTTCTATGTTTCCACCCAATATTGATTCAATCCCATAGCCAATGTAATTTTCAGGGGGTAAAAAAGTCTCTGGAATTCCAATCTTAGCCCAACATAATACCAAGACCTGGATGGTAAATGGTAAGCTGTGTAATCAATCCAGGAAGGAAAAATGAGGTTTGAGGTGTTTCTGGAAGCTTTAGAGATAATTAAGCTCCATGTTCTCAAGTTTCCTAACACCTTCTTCTTAGCTGCCAGAACAACATGTTTCAGTTGGACCTGTTAAAGGACTAAATGAGCAGCTGTGTTTTGTTCCTGTCCCTTTGCTGGGGCTTCCTTCCCTCTCTCCACCCTCTCAGTGGCTTCCTTGAATTTTCAGTCACTCTGTGACTTGCCCATAGAATATCCCAATACCTCCTGCCACATCGACAGGCAGTGTTTTAGACTCATGTTCTGTGGGATTCCTGTCTTTTGAAAAACAGATGGACAGGAAGAGATATCAGAAAAGTAGATTGCCAAAAGACTAGATGTTTGTGCTAGGGGGAACAATTAAAGTGGGAGTGAGCTGTCACCTCACCTGCTTTATAGAGGAAGAGGCTGAAGACAAAGAGAACTACTGGAGGGAGACAAAGATGGTCCCAAGTCACCTGGCACCAGCCCGAGTCTTCTCAACTTTTCCTTATACCTGTTTAAATCCCTTCATCTTCAAATTTCAAACAAGTGTCACATGAGCTAAACCTTGAAATCGAACATCAGACTTTTTAGTTGGTCATAGTCAAAATTACATAGTTCAGGATGGACTCTGTCAAATTAATGATTATTGCTATAAAATTCATGATGAGATTGGTACATTGGTACAATGACAGTGCAACAGGTAGAGTGCTTTCCTTTTATGTGGCTGACTTGGGTTTGATATCCACCTAGCACCATGTAAAGTTTTCTAAACTTGTCAGGAATGACCCCTAGAGTACAGACTCAAAAGTAACTCTAAGCACAACTGGCTATGTCCCCCAAACAATCAAAAATAGTCAATGACAGGCATAATCTCTCTGCTTTTGAAAGTATTACTAACTTGGGGAAGTAAACCACAATTTTTAAAGCTGAAATTCTGTCACTAACAAAACAAAAGGAATATGATTTGCTCCTGGTTCAATACTCATTGAAAGAAAAGCTAGAAACTTGGACTTTCTGCCTGATACAGGATCCACAATATCCAATGGTAGCATTTCCTGCAGTCAGACCAATGGAATAGCAGCTACAGGGAGACACTGTGTGGAGCTATACACCTGCCACAGCTGAAAGAAAGGGGATATTCAGTGTCCATCCCAGGAAAGGAAACACTATGATGCAAAGATTAGTATTAAGGTTGCATTTGGAAAAGAGAAGTCATGTTATCCTATTGAAACTTCCCATTGTGACTATTAGACTCCAGTTGAATTTGCCAACAGTGACCATAGACAATAAGACCCAAAGCAAAGTTTAATTCTATTTAATTTGTGCAAAAACATTCTCTGTTACAAGATTAAGTAGTCTTGAGTCAGTCCTAGGATCAGATAATCTAAAAGATATACACAGATTTGAAGCAGCAACTCTCCCTAATCAAACCATTGATAAACATCCTTAGACTGTAGAATTTAGAAAGTATCTGGGCTGGCCTGGTTATGTTTGCATCTGCTGACAATCCTCTGGGTCTAATCAGATCCCAGTAGAGATATTTCCTCTTGTTTTATGTTTGTTTTCTTTCCCAGATACCTTACTTCTCGGAGTTATTTTGCTCTCTAATATGATTTTACTTGCTCTTCTGTTGGTTACCATTGCTGGGTATGTGATATCAAAGTCCAAAGCAGGTTTATGTTTCTTTCACAAGTTACCTCGTCTTCTGGTGACTTGATAAGAATTCTTATAATTATATCTATTGTGCCAATGAGAGAATGTTATTTGCTTTAATTCTTGAGGAAAATGTCAGCTTCTGTGCAAAGGATAAAATCTTTTTAAAAACATGCCACAGAAACCTGTCTTGCAGCACCAATTAATACCATTTATTCCAGATAATAGGTGGTTGTGTCTAAATAAATAATTCAGATTTGATAGGATGTGTCTGAGTGAAGAAGGAGAAAGAACCGAAATGATGGAATAGCCTATAAACACACCTCCTGGTTTTGCAGAAACCACTCAACAGCTTGTTCCGAATTGTTTCCCCAGCACCAGCCTTTGGAAATTTAAGAATATGATTCTCTTTAAGTTGCTATGACTCCAGGAAATCAAAGGGAAGTGTTTTAAATAATTAGTCAAACAATCTAGACAGGAATTTGCTTCATTTGTTTGTTTGTTTGGGGCTATATTCAGGTACTCAGGGCATACTACTCTCATCTTTATATTCAGAGTTGCTTCCAATTGAACTCAAAGGAGTATACAGTACCAGAAATTGAACTCAGACCTCTAGCTTGCAAGAAATGAACTCAGCACATTGAACCATCTCTCCATCCTGCAAGGGAGAAATTTTTCTAAGAATGTGCCCTGAGACAAACCATAAAGAGTAGAAACAGAAGATTTTATTTTAATATTCACCTTATTTTTTTTTATAATTGCCTCCCCTCTCTTTTAGCTCCCTGGCTTTTCCTTTTATTGGCTGCTGTGAGGACCAGGTTGCACACCCTGTGCCTGTGGGGTGCACATACTCGGCCATGCTACTCTGAGGTGTGTGTTCTGTTAGTCGTGGTGATTGCCCAGTGTTCACCAGGGGGCACTGCAGTGGTTCTACACATGTGTTCACCTGTGATCAGACTTCCTGACTGTGTCACTTGCATCTCTTCGTGGCTGTAGTGCTCACCCCTTTTTGTGGTGTCTTCTCACCACTGGTTATGATGTTTCTAGAAATTGTGTGCTATGTTGGGGATTGCAGACAATAGACTGCCAAGTTCGAACAGCAGGGTTTCCAAGAGTGTGCTCCACACATGGGAAACCTGATGATTTAAAATTGGACCATACACTTGGAAGGCAGGAATTCTAAGCCCCTGCACTGTTCCTTGGGGTGTTACTTCTTTAATTTTAATAATGAGAAAAATAAAATATATGAAAATTAATAGACTGATAAAAATCAATCCTGTATAAGAATATATATAAATAAAATAAATATAAAATAAAATATACAAATACATTTTAAAACTATATTTAAATATATTTAATTTGTACTCAGTCTTTTGATTTTATTTTTTGAATTTAGAGTAACCTGTTACACAATTTATAAATAAATATCAATAAAGATACATTGCATGAATGGTTTAAATGCTTTACAAATGGTGCAGGTGGGGATTAGGGCCACACAGCATTAGTAGAAATTATCATAAGAAGAACAAATAATATTTTCTGATGGTTGCTCTAGGCACGATATTAATAACATTTCTAGAAAACTTTCATAGAGCCCACTCACATACCCTTCATAATGGAGGGTAATGATTATAAAGGAGTAGATATCTGAGCTAATAGGCATTTGATTCTATTTCAAAAGCAAATCTTTATTTAAAAAGCCCTCCTATACTTTTCACTAGAGTTTTAAAATTTGTGTTTATGTAATTTCCCTATGAAATGAGTATCTTATTCCTTTTGATCTTATGATCTTGGGAAACTATTATACTTTTTTGAGCCTTTTTCCATGATCTATAAATTAGGGAGTTGAAATCTACAGTGACTAATATTTTCTTTGTCCAAATATTTAATGAACCAATTCTAGAAGGCTATCAATTGCTAAAGTCAAACAGCCTATCTAATCCATTCTTTCTGTGATGCCTGATTTGATAGCAGGAGCAATATACTGGCAGCAGGCTTAAATGTAAATTTTGATTGCAGTCACAACATTGATTGAGGTCATCAGCTTGGTGGCAAATGTCATCTAGCATTATGCAGCACCAATGTGAAAGGAGCCCACAATGTGAGGATTCCATTTCTGCCTACGTGACAATCTTCAAGGGTGTACAAACTGTCAGTGCCTGATTGTGCTGGTGTCCTCCTGTTCCCTTTGCCCCTAGGCAGGAACTGCCTTGGTGTCAGGGGTTGGCACCCAGCTCAATTGGCTGCAGGGTTCTTACAGCCCGTACAGGGCTGGGCATGTGGGATTCCTTTTAGTAAAGTGATAGGCACAGCCCACGTGGTGATCAGGCTCTGACATGCTGCAGATTAGCAGGCATACCTCTGCTGAAAGGCTTGTGATGGCCTCTCCGGCTATGTCGTGCAACCTTCCAATCCTCCCTCACATTCTGCACAAGCCATTTCCACCCAGTTGGAGCTTGTCTAGTTGTTGTTGTTGTTTTTCTGGTGATACAAGTATATAAATGAAAACCAGTTGACTGTGCCTTGCTTACCTTTGAATTCTGTCATTTCTTTTTTTAATTCTCCTAACCCTTCAGTTAGGAGAATAGAAGCTGTTAACTTCAAAATCTTAAATCAGAGGTTCTCAACCTCAAGTTTTTTGGCCTACAATAACCTTTGCAGGAAAGAATTCACTCCATGCCCTCTTCCTGCCATAAATCTACCCACAAACAGAAGATGCCCCCAATTGTACTAGTGGCTATTACTATCACACATGCATCCATCTTTCCCAAGTGCCCCCAGAAAGTGATATTGTCCACTTTGGGAAACATCAACCTAAACCAAATGTATAACATTATACTTAGTTTAGAAGACACCGTTAGTTATTTCTTTACTTGGGAATGTTGGAATTTGGGGAAGCACAATTGGATAGCACTTACTCCTAGTTCTAGACTTGTGAGTTATTTCTCTACCCCTAGGTATAACTAGTTTATGTATCTATTCTTGATCCTATAATATTTATGTTGGGAGACAAAAATACTACAATGAGTGAACTCTTCAACAATTAAAAATTTGAGTATTTTATCCTCCAGTATACATAATAAATATATATGTGTGTGCATATACATAAATGTGTATATACACATATAGGCATTTATGTAATGGGTAACTATGTAATATAGATTTAGAAAGAACTCCTTCTTGTTTCACTTTTCATCAAAATTCTTTAAAAACTAAAGAAGCCTTCTGCCATATGTTTGTGAGATCCTGCCATTTCTAGTCTGAAAATTCTTTCAAGATGTTCCTTGCAACCTCCCCTGATCTCATAAAGATTCTAGCATGATTTAAATACAGTGCTCAGAAATCTAAGTGCTTCTTTCCGATGACCTTCAGCGACTGGAGGTTTCTGGGATGTTTTGTTTTTGAAGTGTGTGTGTGTGTGTGTGTGTGTGTGTGTGTGTGTGTGCGCGCGCGCGCGTGTGTGTGTGTGAAGGGAGCCATATTCAGCCATGCTCAGTGACTGTTTCTGATTTCTTGCTCAAAAATATCTCCTTATGATATTCAAAGAATCATATATGGTGTCAGGAATCCAATAGAGCTCAGTTGCATAAAGGGCAACTGCCTTATCCCTTGTACCATCTCTCTGACCAAAAGCCTTTTGGCTTTTTTTTGTAACCAACAACATTCATACCCTGAAGTAGACTAAACCAAGACCTGCAAGTGTCATTCTTCAACAAGAAGTGTGCTTACAACAGGCACCAGACTGAAAGACCATGGTAGGGAAATGGCATGGACAATAAACAAACAAACAAACAAACAAAAGAGGGGCATGTCTTAGAAGAAGCAGCAGATCAAACTAAAAGCTCCTTCAGAATAAGAGGAAACCCAGCTTTTGCTTTTACAAAAGTAGTTAGAATCACCATGCAGCCAAGAAATAAATGAGGAAACCTCAGATCTAATGCCATTGTCCCTTTGTTCTTTCTATTTAGACTAAGAATTCAGAAAAACCAGTGCCTAAGCCTAGGAGGCCTCCTTCAGTCTCAGCAAAGGTGACTTCTGCTGCAAGACTCTATGTGCATTACCTTTAGCAAGTACTGACAGACACTTAAATCATATCCATTGCACCTGCTGTGTACTGTGCATCTCCTTCCTAAGAAGCTATCCTGGAGGACCTCAGCACAGAGGCTTTTGCAACAGTTGTGTCCTCCTTTAAATAAATCAATGTGACACTGATCACTTTGCTTGCCTACAACCTGCCAATTCTGGATGAGATTTGCAAACTGTCTCAAAGGCACACATTTGCTGCTGAAGGAATCATTCTACACATCCCCAGAATTTTTCTGGAGAAAGGGAAGGATCACTGAACTTACTCAAAGGCCTGAATTTCTTGTATTCTGTAAATGTTTTAATGACTTTCCAGTGTCAATGATTCCAGTGGATTGTTTCATTATAAAAAAAAAGAGAAACATAAATTTGCCTTTATTCAGTTTAATGTAAGCAGGTTATCATTTTAAACACCCTTTTCAAGATGATGTCTTAAGAGTTTGCTGAATGGAACTGAAGGGTGTCATGGTTAGGTGAATAAATGCTGGATGGTCTTACTCATATTGTGGTATATAGAGAAACATAGCAAGGGAGTAGACAAATATCAATTGATAATAAACTCTTGGCCCTGGATTATAAAACTGAGATTGCCAAACAGTAGCAGATATGGTGAGAAAAGGAAGGGATGAACTAAAACTTACATAAAGACGTAAGTAGTAGGGGTGAGGGTAGGGGGAGGTAGAAGCACAGTGGTGGAGTGTTCCTGGAATTTTGGTGACAGCAAAAGTGCAGTAATTGTATACATCAAAACCGTCAACACTGCTGAAGCCATGGTACTTAAACACTACAATGAAAGCTTTTTAAATTTTAAAACCTTTTTAAAAATAGATTTCTCTGACTATATTTGGTGTTAGCTATGTTTAATGCAGCTTTGAAGAAATATTTTATTCTAAACTAATAAATTGATCATTTCACTAGGATGAGAGAGAGAGAGAGAGAAACTTCTTTTTATTTGCTGCCATCTCCAACTCCCAGTCATCACATTATCTATTTTGATTGGCTACCTGCTTAAAGAGGTTAGGTGGTGGGGAATTTAAAGTGACCAAGTAAATTCATGTGACACTTCACTCTTTTTCATTCATACTATATCAAGAGAAGAAGGAAATAAGTAGAGGATAGGTCAAGATACCAGGAAGAAAGAATATATATATTTCAGAAGAGAGTGCAGGGTATCAAATGATTTTGGAAGAGCTAACATTTTCCAAGCATGAAGATACAGACTGTGAGGCTGCTGGAAGAAGTGTATGTCAGTTGAGAACAACAGAAATAGTGCAAGGAGTTAAGATAGTACAAGGGGTTGCTTGCCCTGCATGCTGCAAACCCTGGTTCAATCCCTACACATCTTACGGTCTCTCCAGCCAGAATTCACCCCATAGTGCAGAGTCCCTGATAACCTCCAATGTGGGTGCCAAGATATTCCCCCAAAATATGTGACTTGATTAATATAAATTTGTTTCTGCACCTAGGGATATGACTCTGTGGTAAAAGACACCTGGTTTTATTTGAACTCCAGCACCATACACAAACTCTTAGCTGCAGCCGTATGCAGAACAGAAATCAATGCGTAAAAATTGAGTCCTGGCAGTCTTAGATTTATGAGTATTTTTTTGGTCATCTGTAACAAAGGAGTTGCCACAAATAGGAACATGATGATGAAAACAAAGATAACAGAGTAAAACTATCTTGGACAGGCCCAGTTGATAGCAGTCCGGTCCAATTGGCATTATCTCTGAGTGACTTTGTTTAATGTTCCCAACATCAGAACTTGTTAAATATTAAAGAATACACATTCTGGAATGACTTTTAAAGAATCTAGTAGTTTCCATTTAAAGTTGGGTTGAATTTCCTTTTGCAATGTGAACTCTGTTCTCGCTAGTTCTAAAGTTTATAGCTCCAGCTGTTAGGGAGTTATGTAATAGAAAAAGTGATCAAAGGCCTCAAGAGTAGAAAATGCAATTACCCCCCATTGCATAATACTCTGAAACCAAATGGGCAATGATACTGGAACATCATATCCCTCTTCTCTCTGCCCCTCATAGCTATCTTCCTAAGAAAAAAATCACTTAGGGGAGGGAAAAATAGGGGGAAGGACATGAGAAAGGTTGTTGGATTCAAATTTATCATGTGTAAGCACTTGTCAGAAAAACTTCGTGAGGAACTAAATTAAGTTAAAATTGAAACTAACTTCACTCCAACTATAGGGAGCATTCTCTAAGAAGATGAGCCTAGCACATTAAAAATAAAGTTCATTGCAGCTAACGTGATATTCCAATGTCATTATTCTCAACAGCTCTTCTTCTGTTGGTCTTTCAGCCTTCTTTCAGAACAAGAAATTCACCATTTTGTCTTTGCTTGCCAGTACCTGGCATAAAATAAGATACAATAAATAATAATTTTTTAAAAAAATGTAATACTAATAGTCCATCTGCAGAAACCTAAACATAAAACTATAAAAGCTTTTAGAAAAGTCACAGGTTCAATAAAGGTCGAGCAGGAATATAAGCCCAATTTTCCCTTTTCCTTGTGACTCTAATTTCAAAATAAATTATAAGGAAAAAGAAGAAACATCAGGTGACAGTTGTAGGTAAATATTGTCAACCCCCCTTAGCAACAACTACAAAATGTCTTTCGAGTTGTAAATGCTAGTGGCTTGCCTTACTTTGTTCTGAAAATATTAGCAATGAGTTTAATATACACCATCAGGGACTCAATGGGAAGTGTTTGTCATAAACAGGGACCCTCTTCACTCTGCATTCCCTTATGCAAAAATGGTTATAAATTTAAGTACAATCATTACTTAAAAATTATTTTTTACTGAAGTGCGTTTTGGGCATTATTATTGGTGTCTTAATATAAATGAATGAGTCCTATTGTTGGTAGGAGGATCGTGAGGCCCCTCTCAGCTCGGCACAGCTCCCACAGCCCCTTTGGTCTGCTGGGTCTAAAGGTTGCAGGGTGAGGGCAGAGAGATTCACAAAGCAACTCCATCCTACGGTGTGACCTGATGATACTATATTGAGTTATTCCTTACTTGGTGTTCTACTACCAACCTAGGGTGATACCTGATTCTTGTCAATAAAAGCAAGAATTTGAGGAAGGCTGGGACTCATTCTTCAGTCTTCTTCCATTAAGCTGCACTCCATCTTAGGAGCAGAAAGCTTTTTTGGTTTGAATTCCTTGCTTGAGCACTGGATTTCCTGAACCCATTCTTGTACCTTTTCACTGTGTGAATTATTTTCTGCGGATCTCTACAACTGGAACTGTTCCTCCTGACCTAATTGGACAGGGGAATGAAAACTACCTTTCCTGTCTGGGAGCACAGTGAGAATCAAACCTTAACCAATCTCCTAGACACTTCAATTATAAATCAATATCTGTGTAGAAAACTACAATAAGTTCACCACTAAAACTCCAGTTCCATTCTACACCAGTCAATTGATCTCCTTATGCTGGTTTGCCCATTCCATCTGCCCCTTTCTTCTGGTGACCAGTAGTTTAGATTTACAGTCTAAAAGTTTATTTTGTTGAAAATGGTTTATTTTTTTCTTGTTTCTTTATATTCACACATGAGTGAAATCATAGTTTGATTTTCTTTTTCCATCTGGCTTATTTATCTAACCATAATAATCTCTGGGTTCATCATGTTGTTGCATATGGCAGGACTCTATCTTTCTTTGCAGTTAAATAGTATTCCCTGGTCTATTTACTAACCCATCTTCTTTATTTGTCACTGGATGGGCATCTAGAGTCTACTTCTTGGCAGGTTT
Source organism: Crocidura indochinensis (assembly GCA_004027635.1). Lineage (NCBI taxonomy): Eukaryota > Metazoa > Chordata > Mammalia > Eulipotyphla > Soricidae > Crocidura > Crocidura indochinensis. The sequence continues at coordinate 60,819 of PVKC010000293.1, read as the reverse complement.
AAATAATGATAAATGAACATAGGAAAGCATATATGCCTTTGAATTAATAGAGAAATTTTAATGCTACAGATAAGCCTCCAGATTTCTGTATCTAATCACAGAGAATTTCTCTTTTTTTGAGAGAGAGCTCTCCATGTTACATTCTATAATACTATATACATTGACATTCCTAGTAATAATATAGAAAGCTTTTTTTCTCCCCACAATGTCTTAAACACTTACCATTCATTTTCTTTATCATACGTGTGGGTGATATCTTAATGTTATTTTATTAATTTTCATTTCTACATAAAGATGAAGTGATGAACTTCTTTTTCTATGTCTATTGGCCACTTATATGTTTTTGTAAATAAGTGTTCCAATCTTTTGCATATTTAAAAATGTATATTGTTTTTATAATAAAATATATGTTATTATATATTATTTATAATCTAAACCCTTGTTTATATTATATTGTTATGTATTTATGAATTATTTATAATTGTGTATATCAAACCTTTGTCAAATATTTTATTGTAAACATTTTATCCAACTCCATACAATGTTTTTTTTTTTTTGGTAATGCCGCATGCTTGGTTTTAATTTTTGCTTTTTATTTGACATACCACTTGTTTATTTTTTATTTTATTCCCCTTAACTACTTGGAAAATTTTATTCCCAGACCATGTATATACTTAACCAGTAGTCTATTCACTACCCTCAATAGACACATTCTATTGGCATGAAAATAGAAATTTTAAAGAGCTAAAGAAGCAGATAGAAAGATAAAAGGATAGAAAGGTGCTTGCTAATTATAAAGAGGGACTACTATAAAGAGGGACCACTTTAGGTAATAGTGGCACTCAGCTTACTCTTGCTATTTCATTTCTATCATTCATATGTAAGCTTTCCATTCTTATGGCCCTTTTCAACTATCCATAAGAGTACAACATAAGTTGATGTCCTAATTATAGGACATTATCTTGCTAGCTTTCAAACTCTTTTCATGCATTTTGATGACTTTCAGAAAAATTTGCTTCTGAAGATCCTCCCCACTCTTATAAGCATCAGATTGTCTTTGCCGTTTACTGAAAATTCTTACCACCTTCCTCTAGCTTACCGAAAGTCTGAACCATCTATTTCACTTCCCTTCTGACCATGGTCTAAAATTCCTTCTGCCTTACTTTTTCTCTTGCCTGGAAACTCTGTCTTCCTGTGAATCATGCCACATTTTTGATATACAGACCATAGTATTTTCTAAGTTCTATGAAGTTCTGCTGAATGTTAGAATTATATGTTCTTAGCCCCAGGTGCACTCTTTCTACATATATGAAGGGACACTCTCTAATGAGAAAAGCATGGATATCAAATCAAAAGTCCAAGTCTAAGGACCAACTTGGCATTTTGATAATTGTGTGGTCCTGCCCAAGAGATCAACAACCCTGTGTGGGAAGGAGTAGACACAAGACTCACTAAGAAATGCCAGGAAATCTTGTGTCAGCTTTTGTCAATCACAGATTCAATATTAAAACATTATGTTTTATAGCAAAATTATTTTCATAATAAAATTGTTACACAGTGCATTTAATTAATTTTTACCAGAAATCACCTACATAAGTTGACTAGTTTTAAATTATCATTTAGGAAATATGGTTTCAATATTTATGGTTTTGATATACAAAAGTTACTGTACTTTCAACACCACTTTAATGGTGATAGTGGTGACGTAGAAAGTGAAAAATCTGTCCTCAAGTGGCTTCTAGTCCACCTCATCCTTCCTCCATTCTAGAGTGTTTTTATATTCTTGTTGATTCTGAAAAGTGAAAAATTTGTACCCCTAAAGCCAAAGTAGGCTAGAAATTCTTTGAAATTAAATTTTTATGATTAGAAGAGTTGAAAGGTTAAAAAATTAACAATTTGCTAATCTTACAGAATATGGGGAAAATAAATAATAGCCTTCTTATAAAAAATAAGTGAGATAAGATCTTGAGGGTATTTGCAAATAATAAAATCTTTGAATGTAACATGTGAATATAGTATGTGAGGTTCTCATTATCTGAGCTAAATTATTATACCCCGTGTTCCAAAAAAATTAGTGAAGAGAGATAGTACCAGAGGTATAGAGGCACAGAGCTATCTTGCATGCAGCTACGCAGTTTAATACTTGGCACTACAATATTTCCCTAACTGTTGCTAGAAGTGACTGCTGAGCATCAAGCCAGGAATCAATCCTTAGCACCACCAGCAATGAGTCTTGGCCCTCAAATGTTGAAACTTAATTTATTTCAAACAATATAAATTTTTAACAGTGAAAAAAAAAACAGATGTATTATGAACAATCTTGTAATCATAGTATTTAAATAAAGCAATTTTGTAAAGGAATATAAAAGTTGAGAGATGAGAAATAAAAATGTTTGATTTTAATCTAACTGAAAATAAATATTGTGAAAAGATAAAAAACAAAATTATTCTTTACCCTTCATTTAATAAACCTTTGATTATTATTGTGGTATGTGCTAATTTCTAGGGCAGAATTAATTACTGGGGACTTTTGGCATGACTTAGCTTAATAAAGTTGTGTCAGAAAAATACAATAAATTTTGCTTCATGTTTGACTTTTTTTTTTTTTTTTGGTTTTTTGGGCCACACCCAGTGACGCTCAGGGGTTACTCCTGGCTATGCGCTCAGAAGTCGCCCCTGGCTGGCCTGGTGGACCATATGGGGCACGGGGGATCGAACCGAGGTCCGTCCAAGGCTAGCGCGGTAAGGCAGGCACCTTACCTTCAGTGCCACCGCCCGGCCCCATGTTTGACTTTTTTAACATGCACATAAAGAAGAATATTTTTGTTGAAAATTAACAAATTCATCACTTTTTTACAGAACAACATTTTCTTTGAAAACCTTAACATGTGACCAACTTTGTAAATTCTCTCCTTAAAATTTTATTTTAAAAAATTTTTGAGAAACAAAAACTCCACTAGCTTATAATTTGTCAAGAGTTTTATATCTGATTAAATATTGATAATTAAGATCATAAACGTTATGCATTTCTGAAAATTTTCTAAATTTGCAATTTTATTCTGTCTCTGGAACTGCTTCATCAACATTGAAGATATCTTCAGCTCTTTACCATCTCAGTAGTCATAAAAACCTGCCAGAGACATCTATGCAATAGAGAATTGCATGTCTCTATGTAATTTGAAAATTAATTATATGATTATAATCTTTATTATATGGTATAAGTTTTGGAATATAAAAACTTCATCCCATATTTTGCTTTTCTATTAATATCTATAGTATTGCCTTGCTGATATAGGTGCTTGGTTATCTTCAATTGTAAGTAAAGGAGTGAATTAATGAAGAAACGGGAGGAAGAAATAAAGAAATTCTGCAAATGTAGCTCTAGGGAAGGAACCTTTGGAGCATTTACATTTGAGTACAAAAGCCTCACAAAGAATCACCAATTTCAGCATGACAGGATAAACACAACTGCACAGATCAAGTAGGATAACTACTACACCAGAAACTAAAAACAGTACAACTTAAAAACAGCTTCTTCACAGACAAATTCATGCTGAAAATACATGAATTCTTATTAGATCTATTCCTAGGCAGAGAGATAGAATAAAAATATTTATTTAAAATGATAATAATAGTACCAAGCATGGGGGGGGGGTACTGCAGAAGTAGTATAAGGGTCAAAGTATTCCTGTAATGTGACCAACCCTGATTGAATTTCTGGGCACTATTGAGTATTACCCTAAAGGCCCTGACCACCTCTCTGTGGATAAGATATATTCATGACCCACAAAGCATGCATCCTCAGGCCCTCACTTTGAACTGCCAGACTGGTTGAGATCAATCAAGAGAAATTCTCAGGTCTATGAAGCATCTGATTGGGAGCTTCCCACTTGCCCACCAAAAATCTGGCATTTGCCCCATAGGCAAAAACAAATGTGTATTGTGTAGAAGAAGACTTAATGCACATTCCATTCAAAATTCTCACGTGAGGAAGTTCCAAGGGATCTACAACACTATAGAATAAGCATAATTAAGCTCCAGAGAATGTTTTTCATAAAGATTTGGAGATTAAAAAATATTTTTGAATACATAAGAGCCAGCCAAGCATTTTGACAACAAATCTTATTTTCTAAAGAATTTTACTTTTGCCTTTAGACTGAGACTATTTTAAGTAACCCAGCAGTTCACGAATTAGATGCCCTCCCCTTCTCACACCTCCCTGGAAAATGAGAAAAGTCTCTCTTCAGGTCACTGCATTTCAGCTCCAGGATTCAAACACTATCTTTGTTTAGCATTCGACAAAACCTGAGCTCCAGGCAATTAGAGCTCTCAAACCTGTTGGTGCTAGATTTTATTTTCTGAAAAGCATACAGCCAACTAGCAAAGGGAGCTTCTCTCAGCACTTCGTGTTGCCTTTCTGTTCCTCTCTCTACCCATGCTCTTTACTTTACTTCCCATGCTCTTTCTCTGAAATCTCATTACGTGGATTCCTAGGGGGAAATCTCAGCATTTGTCTTCCTGCTTTTGAGTGTCAAAAAGGTTAGGTGATTAAGAGTAATTGTATTGAAGAGGGCTGCCCAGAATGTTTACCCAGAATTGTTCTTTAGGTGCATTTCTCTGTAGGGTCAGACTAATTGGGTGAATTCCTCCAGGACACAGAGTGAAAATTTCAGACCTTGCAAGCCAGTTCTTTTTTAAAGGAGTGATAAAAAGATATCAAACAATGGATTGTCCAATCTACCTTACCTACTTTCCAGAGAGGGGTATTGGAAAAAAGTGGCAACAGATAAGGGGTCAGCTGGCAGCAGACCAGAGTTCTGCTCGCCTTCATCCAAAAGACACCCTTGAGGCCCATTTAATAACAGCCAGACTGTCTTCTCACTGTCAGAGTAAAAAGGGGTGAATTGGCAAAGAAATGAAGGCCACGACAGCCATCCTTAAATATTAAAAGATCTTTACCCTAAGGGGGGTGGGTGCTGAGATTCAATTCAGGAACCTGGTGGTAGTTTGTTGCATGGTATCCTACAAAGCTATAGAAAATAGTAAATTAGAGAGCCCTAGTGATAGCACAGTGGGCAGAGCATTTGTCTTGCTCGCAGCTGACCCAGTTCTATCTCCAGCATTCCCATATAGTCCCTCGAGCCTGCCAGGAGTGATTTTTGAGCACAGAGCACAGGAGTAACCCCTAACAGGCACCGGGGATGGCCCAAAAACCAAAATAAAGAAAATAATAATAATAATAAATTAGTCACTTAACATCTCTGTACTGAAGAAAGTAGACACTGCTATAGGAAGTTGGTCTGGCAATATTTTAGAGGAGACATTTGACTCTTCGGAAAACTCCAGAACTTATGGGTTGTAAGCAGCTGTAGAATCTCCACAATTGGCCCATCATTCTAACTTGTGCATAAACCACAATAGTCCATAATATTCTTTCCCACAAAGCTCCTATATAATTCTGGTTAGAGTATTCCATATTTGTGGTTTCTATTCCTGCCCTAGATTTTTGCTGCCTAAACTTCAGAAAAGTCTGCTTTCTCTCTCTCTCTCTCTCTCTCTCTCTCTCTCTCTCTCTCTCTCTCTCTCTCTCTCTCTCTCTCTCTCTCTCTCCTCTCTCTTCTCTCCTCTCTCTCTCCTCTCTCTCGTTCTCCCTTTCAATTTTTGTTGCTATTGGGGGGGGTTACACCACATGTATTCAGGATTTTCTCTTTGTGGTTCTATGCTCAGGATTCCCTCCTGATGATTACAGGGAGGTAGTGGGAATTGAGCCCAGGTCAGCTGTGTGAAGACAAACACCCTACCCACTATACTGTCATTCAGGTTCCCATATTCTTTTTTGTTTGATTTTTCTTCCATCTATCCCACGATTTCCTCTAACACAAAACCAGGCCTAATGCTACAAATCATTCTTTATTCATTCACAAAAAAGCATTTCCTTACAGACAGGGAAATAATATTTGCTCACTTAAAGAATATCTACAAAATACTTTTTCTCTTTGTGTTCAAGAGAATTTTTTCCAAGGCTTAGTAAAACTCTATACCTTGTGCTTACCCTCTCGATTGCAACAGCAGCTATAAGCGCTTCTTTATTGGTTGATGTTTTGTTTTTGCTTATATTTTTAGAGTGATTCTCGGGGGTTACTCCTGACTATGTGCTCAGAAATCACTCCTGGCTAGGGGGACCATATGGGATGACAGGGATCAAACCCAGGTCTGTCCTGAGTCAGCCACATGCAAGGCAAACGCCCTATCGCTCCACTATCACTTCAGTCCCATACATCCTCAACAATATTTGGGGGCACACCCAATGACGCTCAGGGGTTACTCCTGGCTATGTGCTCAGAAGTCGCTCCTAGTTTGGGGGACCATATGGGACCCCAGGGGATTGAACCGAGGTCTGTTGTAGGTTAGCGCTGGCAAGGCAGACACCTTACCTCTAATGCCACCGCTCCAGCCCCACATCCTCAACAATTTTAAGGAATTGAGTCCATTCCAAATAGGTGGTACTGGAAAATCAGTAACCAACATGTTATCTACTACTATGCTGAGTTTTTATATTATCTATCAAATTGTAGTCACTTCTATGGACATTTTTTAGTTTGTGGATTATTTTTTTTTTAATTTGGGGGGGGGTTTCATCAATTCCAACACAGATTTTTATCTTTTCCATTTTAGTCCATTCTATTGTTTGGAGGGAGAGTTTAGTTGCAAAGTGGGACCCAAATTTCTTTTTTTTTGGGGGGGGCACACCCGATGATGCTCAGAGTTTACACCTGGCTATGCGCTCAAAAATTGCTTCTGGCTGGGGGGACCTTATGGGATGCTGGAGAATGGAACCACATCCTGAATCTGTCCTGGGTCAGCTGCGTACAAAGCAAATGGCCTATCACTGCATCATCACTCTGGCCCTTCAAATTTCTATCTCCTACTATCAGTTACCCGAAGTTTAGAACCAGCAATAATTATCATTGCTTTCTGCTGCCTGACATGGGTGAGGTACTCGGTAATTATTGTTTTGGGGTTTTTTTTGGTTTTGGGGTCACACTCAGCAGTGCTCGGGGTTACTCCTGGCTCTATGCTCAGAAATCACTTCTGGTAGGCTCAGGCATGCATGATTCGAACCACCAACATTCTGCTTGCAAGGCAAACACACTACCTCATGCTACCTCTCCAGCCCTGGTAATTATTGTTAAATAAATGAAGTATAATTACAAGAATCCTTTCCCTAATACTGACCATCTTTCTATTACAAAAAACTTCAATACTTACTCTAACTTACATTCTTTCCAAATGTATATTAAATTATTTTAGTATTTTAAAGTTGAGTCCTGAATTGACACTGCTTAGATAATGTAAGTCACACATCTTGCTTTTTTACTTTAAGACATCCTCTGAGAAACTATGGAATGAAAACCCTGACCTAGAATGTCATTTGCTGAAGCATGGTGATTAAGTCTTATGCTATTATTTTACACACTTTTGCATGCGTTTAAAACTTTTCATCACTTAAAAAAATATCCTTTGTGACACATTGTAGTTAAATACAGATAATGGCTTTTTTAAATGAAGTGGCTAGTATAAAGGCATTTCTATACATCTTCTAGGTAAAAATGAAAATGATGGTATTTATATTTCAACCATATTGGAGTACTAATTTAAAAGCAAAACCATCTATGACAGCTGCTAAGAGCATGTTAATTTAAAAGTAGATGTCATCTTTGGAAATATTATTTATTCTTTATCTTCCCTGAAATATGGTATCTTGAAAGATAGATTACCACAGAGGAATCTATCAGTTCTAAGATGAGGAAGTAATGTAGGGTGTAATGATGATATTCTCTGTGTACTTCAATATAAATTAGTATCAGTGAGAAAATAGCTTGAAATGTTAAATATATCAGATGTCTTTACATGTACCCATGTGAAGCTATATGTTAGACAAATATTTACAGCAAGAAACCTTTCCATTCGAGTAAAATGGGAAAATGTTAGCTAACATTGATGGTTCAGAAATGGTTGAAATAGCAGGCTTTCATTTCCAATCCTACAGTTAGAATTTTTTCAATATGTAGCTATGCTCATTGAATAAAAGGCATTATAATCTTCTTACCAATGTTAACACATCCACCTAATAGCAAGCTGGACAATACTTTCCTATGAAGTATATATCCATATAGCTTTAGTTTATTGAAATTGAAGTAAAATTTGAATGTCTTTTACAAAGAAATTACTTAAATGAAGTAGTTATGACTCTATGCCAGACTGGTGTTTGTGATTTTTTTTGTAGAATCCATATGGATTAAAATCTGTGACTCAAATATACATTGTATATTTCCATTATCAATGTCCCCAAAGTCCTCTAGAGTCATAGATCATACTCACTTTAATATGCAAAGATTTAGACTGAAGATCATCTTAGACATGCAATTATTTTTCTTATTTCCATTTAGAGATTTTTATTATTTTTAAAACGTGGTCAGACTCCTTGAGAAATATAATAGAATGCATTGTTTCTCTTTGAAATTTAGTTTCTTATGCTCGTTAAGAAGGTTTGTCTATGCTTTATAACTTTGTTATTTTTATGTTTTTCTCTACTGTTAAGACCATGAAAAGAATGTAAAAGACCTGAAATCAATCCCTGGCAACACATGGTTCCCCCAAACACCACCAGGAGCACTGAGTTAAGATGAGACCCTGAACAATGTGTGTAGGAAGGAGGGAGAAATGGAAAAAAGATAGATTTATTGATTTAATTCACACAGAAATATTGTTGAAAGTGGCTGATTGCCAAATTGCCATTACAGGTAGAATCCAGGCCTAATAAAATGTACATAAGAAAGGACAAAGAGCTTTGATTCTTACATAAATAGAGATTGGTAGGGCTCCAGACTTGGCCCCTAACAGTATGTTTTCTCCTTTAGGTGCTATACACACCTTATTTGAATCGGTTCAGTATGGTTCCTTTAGAAGAGCTTAAAGAACAAGCAAATATTAAGCTGATCTCACTATGTGGGCCAAACCTAATTAATTTGGTCAGTAAAATCTTAACAAGCCAGAATGCTGCAAATGGAACATTCTAAGTTCCCCCGACCCACTTCAAATGAAAGTATATGCAATTGAAGCCAATTCATGACTAGTTGGGCATATTCAGATTATTTGTTTTAAACATTACTTTTGTACATGATTCCATATTAAGTGCATGCCTGACTGTCTTTGGTCAACCAGTCTGAAGCCATAATACACTAAAATAAAGCATTCAACTGTTAGTCCTTGGGAAAGTACAACCTTTGATCACAAATCCTGTTGGCCATCCACTCTATGTTACCAGATCCAAAATAGGGATATTTATTTCATTTGGCATTGGATAGAAAATTAAATCAACACATCACCAAACACAAGCTCCAAAAGATGTGGCTTAGACAAGAATCTTAATGGAGTCCCAAAACAACAATTTTTATGGCACATAAAGTTTTTATTATGCATGAACTCTAAATTTATTTTTAATTTTTTCAAGTCAGTCAGTAGGAGGACTGCTGGCCTATAGCAAACTGCAGATTGCAAAAAACTTTCCACAATGAAGCAACATCTTTTTCCACGGTGACTGTGGTCTAGGTTCTCACAACAATGTTCTTACCACACTGGGTGATGGCCAGGTATCTTGAAAGTTAAACTAATATAGTTAAGGAAACCCTAAATGATAGTTGTATACAATGTTCTTCCTCATTGCCTTTCCAGAACCCAAACCAACAACTTCCTTGCCACTTGGCCAATATATATCCAACCCTCCTATTTCATTTTTTCATACAATGACCAGTATTCTGCAGTTCTCTTGGCCCATAGCAGTTCCCTTCTTCCAGAGCTTTGGAATTTATCTAGCAGTAAGGCACCCATAACCCAAATATCCTTTGCAGACTTCAAACACACACACACACACACACACACACACACACACACACACACACGAAGAAATTCTCATATATTAGGAGCAAGAAAAGAACACAAAATGCACAAGCTCTTTCTTTATATCTGGAAGTATAATCCTAATAAACCATTCTTGTTGTCCTAAATGGAAGAAATTTTCTTGGATGGCTTCTCTCTTTGAGGGATAAAGTATCCTCCAAACCCCAACTATGCAGCCTAGATTCTTTGTAGGAAATTTCTGTAATGGATATTCAGTTAGTTTCTGAAGATGCTAACAATCTTCTCTTTTGGTAAAACTTAGTTTGTGGTTGCATATTGAATTTTTCTTAGTAATCCACAATCTGATCCCTTTTCTGTAAAAGTCTTCACGCTAGTAGAAAATGTATATTATAATATTTGTGAGTATGAATATAATTATATTTAATTATGATGAATATGAATATAATTCTATTCATCATATAATGAACTCAGAAGACTCTAATCAATGTTTTAAACAATGGTCAATCAATACACACTTTAAACAATCACATCTAAATTTTATACTCAAATTCTGGAAAAAGTCCTGGAAAGAAATGAATTAGAATTCAACACAAAACAACTTTATAGCATAGACTCTAGAATAGCTCTTACTTAGAGAAATTTCCAAGGAAAAGTAGGAGCATGCAGGAATTGTAGTGATCATTTGTAAGAAAAGGAGGAAATAAAGTTTGGCTTGTCCGTACTGTATAAAGTCAGTACTTAATTGACATTTGGCCACTCTTTTCCTTCTTTTCACCTACTTTTTGTTACCAGATCTGAATTCCTTAGGTAGTTCTGTTGAGTAGTCCAGGCTCTGCAGCAGTGTAAACTAGGCAGATTCCTTATTTTTTTCTTGGTATAATCATGGCTTCATTTAAAATGACTTAAATGACAGATCAAGAGAAACGTTAGAATTTCTCATTGGCCCCAACTCAGAATATTCCTTCATTTTTTGGGGGGATGAGGGGATGAACTCATGAAGTGAACTCTTTATTTTAGGTTTTATTTTCTGGGTAACATAAAATTATTTCTTTTTCTCTATAATTGAAACTCATTATATGTAGATATAAATATATGCATATCTCTGGCAGAAGTAAACCTACTTTGTATTTATGAACCAATAGCAGAAAAAGCATTAAAGCCAAATTCCTTTTAAGAGAATTAAGATCTTTGAATAGCAGTGTCTCAAAGCAATACAGTATGCAGCAAACCACTGTGAGTCATACTTTCCATCAATAAAAAGTGCTTTAAACTCATATGCAAAGTAATTGGACAAAGATCATACAGCTCTAGACAATTATAAGAGCATTGGCTCCCAGACACTAGGGGTAACTGTAATAAGATGAATACATTTGAGCAAGTTTCTTACGCAAACTGAATCAAGAACAGTTAGCAACTGGGCAGTGCCTTTAAAGCAAAACCATGCATGCCTACACATGTGTGCAAGTGCTCACACCTTTTTCCATGTCAGAAGTCTGTATTGTTATTTTAGATAGTATCATCTAGGAAGACCTAGAATGATACCCTCTAGTGCATTTACCAAAGCAGTAAAAATTTTTCCCATCAAAAAGTTCTTATTTAGGCTCCTCATGCTTTCTTTTATAAATGTAAATTCACCAAGAGAGCTTAAGGAATAGTACACCTATCAAAAATGGCGAATCAGTCACTAACTTCCCTAAAGAGTGAGACTGAATCAAAGGATATACATTTGGGGGATATATTATTTTTCACTCTCAGCAGAGGTAAAACTGAGCATTAAATCGATTAAAAGAAACAATAGAGTCTGAAGAAATAGTACAGGTGTCAGGCATTTGTCTTGCATATGGCAGACCCTGATTCAGTCACCAGCATGATATATGGTCCCTGAAGATCTTCCAGGAGTGACTCCTAACCACAGAATGGGGGGAAAAAAATCTCTGAGCACCATCAAATATGACCTCCCCACCAAAAAAGAGAGGAATCTTGAATAGCCAAAATATTAATAAAAATAATAAACATCCAAAATATTAATAAAAGTATTAAATATCTAATAGCATGATGCTTTCTGTCCTTCAAACTGTAATACTTAAGTTGCATATCTTCTCCAACAAAGACAATTGAAATTGTACAATTTATATAAGTATAATACACATATGCATGTTACCATACTATGCACAGGTGTATGTTACATATACAGATTTATATATAATCACATAAATAGTACAAATACACACATGTATATAACTTATACACAAATGTACATGTATGTAATGTCTGTCTATACCTGTACAAATATACACATAGTAAGTTTCATATTATGCAAAGTATATGTTCTATTCCATTGAATCATACAAGCTTGTGAAAATTCTGGCAACTGAGAAGTAATAAAACCAAGATGTAATTCAAAGAAGTTATTCTGTCAAACGTCTAAACTAGTCAAAAGCAAGAAGGTTGTGACTGAAAACTTTGTAGGCATAGTAACTAAGCAGATTAGATCTTAACTGGTGTCACCACAAACCCAAATAAGGCTAAACCTCCCCACAGAGGAAAATCTATAGAAGGAACAAAAGGTTGTGATAAGAGCATGAAGGTGGACCATTGAAAGTTCCAAGCTCTTCTCCCTCTTTCCTTTGACAATGAATGAGCTAGCAGTAGACCCTTTTAAAAAATATTTTTTATTGATTTTTCTTTTTTTCTAAAGAGAAAAATTCCTTGCACCAGATTGATATCTGTGGTTTCCCAAGGACTTGCATGGCAGAAATTAACTCCCATGCCATGTAGATCAACTATGACTTGGACATGATTTGACAACTGCTGAGTAGAACTGGAACAACTCAATTGCCTTTACCAATTCTAATTCAGCCAGCTATTTCCCTGTGGGGTCTCAGCTTGCAGTTTTGCACCAAAAATAAAAAAAAAGACAGTCACTGGAAAAGATGCATTTCATCAGGGGTGTTGAGTAGCTTCTTGAATGCTACTGAGACAGTCAAGTTTTTTTTTTCTATTGCTTCCCCTGCCACTTTAATTAGCCAGAGTTTACCATAAGTCACCTGAGGGTCAGGGTTGAAATAATTAAGGATACTTGTGCTAATTAATTCAGAAAAGGTGAAAGGAAAAGTAAAGTGATTTTTGTAGGTGTATGACAAGTTCCCTAGCCATGGGTTGGGGAAATATCGGATAGTGACCTGACAAAGTGATCTGTTGGTGAAGAGCAGTCAGGGTGATGATGATCTCCTGTGGCTCCAAATTAGAATTACCAAAGATTCACTGGAAGAAGCAGCATAATATGGCCAGCTCCATTGCAAGAGGTGACTATCTCTGATAGCATAAATCTGAAAAGATACAGGAGGGGAGCACTCTGATGCCAAAAAGGAAGGTAGTAGAAAGATTAAAAAAAAAAAGATTTTGCTTACAACATAGACAGACACACCCACAGCTGATCAGTGCCCTGGATTGGCTGGCTGCAGCTGGTAGAGGGTCTCTGGGCCTCTCACAAAGAGACTTCTGCAAAAGGGTGGTGGGTACAGCAGTGTGGGACGCTGTTCTCAGACTTCAGCTTGCTCCTCTCAGTGCCTGGTTCAGTCCTGCCTGAAGGGACCTCAACTGGGTGAGGTTGAAGATTGAATAGATGTAATCATCTATTGGGAGCATAGCTGTTGCCTTGCACTGGTTTTCACACTCGCCCCGTTGTGTTAGAAGCTTCTGGACCTTTCTATCCTTTCACAACATCAAACTCCATAATCTCCTCCATCTCCAATCTGTGCAGAGATTTCTGGGGGTTGTTTCTCTTAATAGCTAATGGGTGAATTTAGTGTTTATTTCTGTAATGAATCCATAGCCATTTTAAACACTGAACCATTGAACAGTACCTAAGACTTGGATTGCCAGCACTGGCTTATCCATTCTGCATCGCTCATTCCACCAGGTCCTAGAACTAACCTTGGGAGAGTCTTTTGAGTGAGAACTCTTTATTCTTGTATCCTGCACTCATTTTGTCAGACATCTTTTAATGCAATTTCGCTTATCCCACAGGGTCCAGTACCAGTCTTAGGAAGGTCTTTTGAGTAAGGACTCTTCACTACTATAAAAGCACTCTTCCTTTCTTGGGGCATATGCAAGGGAGAATTTTTAATGGATATGCCACATCCAGTTCACCTGGAAAAATGTTGGTAAATACTCTAGGCTAGGGCAGCCCAGAAGGGGGGTTATGTAAGCTAATACTTCAGTAGAGGGTATAGCACATAGGGTGTAGCAAGAGGGGCTGACATGGCGATACCAATTTCATTATTCAGTACCCTAAGAAATGTGTTACCCCACTCACTGTTTTGAAGTTTTCAAGCCATTGTTCAGGCACCAAATTATGGAATCACACACAAAAAAAAGTAATGGGAAAAGTTGTATTTCAGCCAGGGTTGTTGAGCAGCTTCATGGATTCTACTGAACCAGTCAATATTCTCTTTTTTTCTGCTGCTTTCGCTGCCACTTGCCACTAGACTCACATAAATAACCTAAGATTCAGGGTTGACAAAATTAAGGGTACCCATGCTAATTAACTCAGAAAAGGTGAAAGGGAAAAGTAAAGTGATTTTACACTTAACAAGTGTATAGAAACACTTCTCAGGTGACTGAGGTGGCTAGAGAGGAAAGAAATAAACTCCCTTCTCAATGATACTACTTCTCCTCTTTCTTCTTCACATAAATCACCTTCAAACCTCTTTAAGCAGGATATTTCCTTCCTGCCCACCTCTAGTTAAAGGATGAGAGCCAACCAGTGCTGCGATTTTTCATGGTCCACAGGCTTGTTCATACCAATTGTTCAACCTCAATTCACTGCTTTTTTCCCATTCCTGTTGGTGCTTTCTTCCATTTCTCCACAGCACAAACCTTCTGACTTTGTGTCTAGTCTTACCTTTTGAATTTTTTAAATGAGTGGGTTTTTGTTTGTTTGCTTGTTTTGTTTTGGTAAGATGTTTCTGACTTGACACAACAATGACAGTTCAGTTTTCTGAGCAGTGGATGAAGTCCCCACATAGCACATTTAGATTCCAGTGTCTCTTTAAGGGAATCTTGACAAGATTTCAGGGTGCTCTGCTGTTGTAGTCACTGGGTTTCTACATTATTTGTTCATAACAGCTTCTCCCAGTGAGAAAGAATCACAGAAATGTCAGCATTCTGGAGCTGGAGAGATAAAATAGCATGTACTATTAAGGTATTAATATTAGGTATTAATATTAAGGTATTAATATTAATATTAAGGTACTAGCCTATTAGAATGGTATGGTTCAGAAACACGGTACCAAAACTGGTAAGGTTCTAAAACAACTCATTCATTACTTGAAAATGAAAGATGATACAACCTTTTGGGACAGATTTTTGCATTGCTAAACACATTCTTACCACATGATCCAATAATACACTCCCTAATATTTATTCAAGAGATTTGAAAACTTATGTTTACATTAAAAAGTACATAAATGTTTATAGTAGCTTTATTCACAATTGGCAAGATTTGGCAGCAACTAAGATAGGCTTCATTAGGTGAATGGATAAACAAATTATGATACATTCATCCAAAAGAACATTATTTAAGTAGAAAAAGAAATTGTTTAAGTCACAAATGGTTTGTAGAGACCTGGAATGCATATAGATAAGAAACCAAGTTGAAAAAGCTGCACTATTTAATCCAACGACAGAGCATTATGGAAAAGACAAATCTAGAGAGATAGTCAAAAGTTATCAGGGCTCAATTTGGAAGGAGTAGAGAATGTGAAGCCTAGAGCAGAAGGGACTCCATTTTGTAGAACCAAGGCTAATTTTGCCATTTAAGGCTAATAAGGCTAAGTTTCTATTTAAGGACTAAGTTTCTATCCCACCAGTAATGATGCAGACCCCAAGGCCCTATAAACCACAATAGACCACCCTAGACATCTAGCCATAAAAGGACATGATAAAACACCCGAGACAACAGCCAATCAGCTTAAAAGTCAACACTTCCTGCTTCTAGTCCTATATAACCTCCTATGGGAGTGGTTGATCAGTGAGTAACTTGTTGGTTGAAGGAATAAAGTTTTGCTTTGCTTTATTTCAATTGTATGGTATCGTCCTTTAATTCTGGACTATACCAGAAAAGAATATATAGATGAAACATGGATATTGGGGCAGTGAATTACTTTGCATTACTATAGATAAAATTCATTAATATTTATCAATAGCATGGAGCCATTAATACAAAGATGAAGATTATGGTCTTTAATGTTTCAACACCACTCAAGAAAGCTAGTACAAGACTAGCAGATATGCCATACTAATATAAAACAATACTAGTTAAAAATTGAAGGGGAAGGGCTGGAGTGGTAACGCTAAAGGTAACCAAGAGTGAGTTCTGAGTGCATAGCCAGGAATAACCCCTGAGTGTCAATGGGCGTGGCCCAAAAACAACAAAAAATTGAAGGGAAAAATACAAATATGCTTTATTCTTGCTCCTTGATTTCTTGCAAACATAAAAATTTTTTGAAAAATAATATCAACTTATTAATACTTTCTTAAACTTATGGTTAATCCTTTTCTTGTTAAATCAGGATCCTCTGAGAATCTACTTACTTAAACAGGAAATGCTAGTGACAAAACTGTGAAGTCTTCCCACTGAATTCTAATTTCGGAGACAATATGGAATATGAATTCACAGGGCTATCTGCCAATTGAGACTCCTTCTCTCTTTAGAGCCTTGATCTTTTCTAAAATAAAATCTGTGGGAAATTTCACACACAGTGTAAGTAAAATGGCTCCTCCCCACAGTCTCATGAGGAAAGTGCCCTTGTGGCCTTGAGCATAAACACAGACAGAGAATGGCAGATTAAATAGACCCTTTGCTCTTCTCCTGAGAATTTCCAAGTTGTACAGAATCATGAACAACTTCCGAGTAGTTGAAAAGGCCTTTCTACTAAGTCAGGGGCATTTTAATGAATTTGCCTTATTAATCTTTGAACTCTCACTAAATAGAAGAGATTTGGTAGCTGAATGAAGAATATTCTAGGCTGTAAGGAATCATGCTGCAAAAACATTAAAATTGTAGGAGGGAAAAAATGAAAGATGAGAGGATGGAAGGATGGGAACAAGGGATCAGATGGAAAGATTTTTTTTCACCAAAATATATATTCAATTGTGAGAGCACAGAGTATTGAGTGTTTATAATGGAAATATGGTTCTGGAAGAATTGTAGCATTATTCTATTTTTATATTCTCTCTTGTTTGTGCTGGTTTTCTTTCCAGTCCCCCAAGATAGTGGACCTTCCCTGAGTTTTTTCTGTGACCACCTAATCATTACCTGCTCTAAATATATGTCCAGACCTCACAGTTGCTAAAGAAAGTAAAATACTTGGCACTAATTAATAAAAATAAAATATAACTAAATGAAAACTGAGAAAAAGAATGCTTAAAGCTGGTAAGAAATATCAAAGTTCTGAATACCAGTTATTCCCCTCCCCCATTTTTTTTCACAAATTCAGAGGCAATGACAAAATCACTTTGTGGGACCAGAGTGATTGCACAGTGAATAAAACATCAAGTGCCTATGCAGCCTAACTGGGTTTGACACCTAACATCCCATATGGTCTGTGAGCCTGCCAAGAGTGATTTCTTAGCCCAGAGCCAAGAGTAACCCTTGAGTGCTGCTAGGGTGTGGCCCAAAAATAAAAAATAAAAAAGTCACTTTGGGGTCCAGAAAGATAGTACAAGGTTTGTCTTGATTACACCCAACAGAAATATATTTTCCACTATTCCACATTTTCTTCAGAACATTGCCAAGAATAACTTCTAAACACAGGACCAAGAGTAGTCCCTGAGAACTGCTGGATGTGACCCAAACACCCCAGAATAAAAAAAATTTTAAGTGACTTTCTGTCTCCAACTTGAAAAAAATATCCAAGTTATGGATGTAAGAAAAGAATCCAATTATCTCAGAAATAGCTTTCTCTTTGTAGTGATATCCTTTAAAAATAAATACACAGTTTTGTTTCATCCCCTTTTAAGTATTTAAATATATTATCTTGAATTACCAAGCATTGATTTATCATTCAAACAATTGCAGCACTGGAAGTTCAGAAATCCATGGGGGCAGATGGAAAGGAGTAAACTCTACCCTGTCCTGTTTAGCAGAAAACATTTTAATATCTTCATTAGAAAGACAGAAAAGAAGGAAAGCATAGTCATTCAAAATGCTGTTCCTTATGGGATTTAGATTACTCAGAGAACACACAAATAATTCGAAGAAATAGAATGAAAGGTTGAAAAGAAAGGTTACAGACAGATACTAGGAGCTTCAGGATTTCTATCTATCATAAAAAATCATTGAAGAACTTAAAGCAACAAGTTCATAAGCAAATATTTGTCAAAGTTTTAGAGAATTTCTTCTGATTTTTTGTTTTGTTTTGTTTTTGTTTTTGGGTCACACCCGGCAGTGCTCAGGGGTTACTCCTGGCTCCATGCTCAGAAATTACTCCTGGCAGGCACGGGGGACGATATGGGGCACCGGGATTCGAACCGATGACCTTTTGTATGAAAGGCAAACGCCTTACCTCCATGCTATCTCCTGGGCCCCAGAATTTCTTATAGTATAATAAAGAAAGCTAATTGGATAGGAAAGATATACCAATTAAAAAGTGATTTAGGTTGCTGTTTGTAATCAAGAAACAATGTTCTTTGCCTTGCACGCACTAACCTAGGATAGACTGTGTTTGATGCCGTGGCATCCCATATGGTCCCCCAAGCCAAGAGCGATTTCTGAGTGCATAGCCAGGAGTAGCCCCTAAGCGTCACGGGGTGTGGCCCAAAAACCAAAAAAAAAAAAAACAAAAACAAAAAACAAAAAAGAAAGAAACGATGTTCCCTGTTGTCATTGCTGTAAATAGCTGGCATTGCTTTCTTTTTCTCTTTAATTTTTCTACCCAAGAATTGCTTGACATAAACAATAAATATAATTAAAGTAATTCTGGAAGTTTTGACAAAGTGATAAAGGCTTAGACTAGGACTATTCCAGGGACCACTCTGCCTAGTTACTAGTACCTACCTTCACCTTGATCATATCTCTCTTTAGTGATGCTCTTCAGAGTTAGGGCAGCACATACCTTGGAATACATTATAAAAGTTTTCTGCTCCAAAGTTTCTGTACTCTAAAATGCCCACTGCTGATATCATTCCAGAAAAGAGTTTTTTATGGGGTGGAGTTATTTAAATATTCAAAGACCCTGAGAAATCAGTGACTCAGAATACAGGTCCAGTGACTATATTCATATCAAGTAAAGCCAAGATATTGCTGCTCACTGAATCCTCAAGTAGAAGGAAGCATTCAGTTTCCTCCCTGAGCCAGACATTTCTAAGGAGACTGGTACAAAGTGGAGACCAAGAAAAGAATCCTGATTTGATTTTATAGGGATATAGGACAACTTTTTTTTAATAATTGTTACAAAGTTACACGTAATTGAGATTTAGACATACAAGATTTCAGCACCAATTCCACTACTAGTCTCAACATTCCATCCCATGCTACCACCATCCCACCCCAGCCTGATATCTTAGACATCTTTTTAAGTGTGATTGTTAAAGTTTGGGTCTCGTGATATCAGTGTTGTGAACTTTGTGGGTTGGATATTTAGTTCTGTCTTTTTTTAACTTCTTTTTTTTTTTAACAATGCACATCCCTGTCCCTCATTATTTCACATGTGTCTTTCTCCTCTTCCACTCAATTTTATGAATTCTCCTCACTATACTCCAGAACCAAGAATGTTCTATATAATCCTATTGAAACAATTACATTGCTTCATGCAGTCATTCTAAATACTACATATAAGTGATATCATTCTGTATTTATCCTTCTACTTCAGTATTATTCCATTTAGCGTAATATTTTCTAGTTTCATACATGGAGGCCAACTTTTCTATGAAGTGTCTAAACTTTACTGTCAAAAACAAAATGTAAATAAAAGAGCTTACCCATGTTTCAATAAAATTATGATTACCATAAAGAAAGTGGGTCAAATTTTAAGGGCAGTGATCAATTCTGCCCATTTTAACCTTGCACCCATCCTCTGTATTCTCTATAATTTTCTTATAAAAGATATTTGCTTAATATTTAACTAGTAAAAATGTAATATGTAGAAGGGTCATTGCTGTTTTTGCCTTTGCTTCCTTTTTTTGAAGCAGATTAAAACATTTCTTAGAAAATGAACTACTCTTTGTTTTTAACTATCTGTAAATAATGGCAAATAATAGACATTCATAGCATTTGAAACTAAAGGGGTTCCTAATCAAAATCTCTTTTCCTGACAAGAGAATCTGAAGATAACATTCTGAAGATAAGAGTCAAAGCATCCTGTGCTGGGACACAGACATGGGCTAGTCCTGCATATTATAGAAAAATTGCATAAGCTATAAGGCACTTTATTTGAGGCTTATCACTGAGCAACCATGCTCATAAACACATGCTTTGCCTCCCTTGTTTTCATTTATATAAATCCATTTATAAAAAGGTGTAAAATTAAATTTGCTTTGCACAGAGACCTCAAAGAACATATTTATAATGTGTATAGACCATCTCAGAAAAGTGGCCAATCAAAAAAAAAAAACTCCTGTTGCTAAGGCATGCATAGGTATTAGTACTATGAGAGCAGTGCTGCTGACATTATCGTTCTGGCAGTAGGCTGCTCTGCTGTGATTTGCAAAAATAGAAATATGCACGCCTTTTGTCCAGTACACTATTCTACACTTGTAGTCATCAGAATTATTTTGTCTATTATCATCTCATTCTGCAGTTAAGCCTCCAACTATCATTCAAGATAGCTGAGCTCTTAAAGTGGGAAAAATGTTTTTAATTATTCCAGGAAACTGTGAACTATGTTAACATCTGCTAGAATAGGAAAATACCAAATCCCAAAGAAATGCTAGAAATGGGAATATTTTTGATGATACCATTTCCTCCCTCTTCTTCCATTCTCTCCCCATGATTCCTATTTTTTCCCAGTTCCCAAGATTCTCATTTTTACAACTAAATCCAGGTAAGCATTGATACAAATGTTCTATACTAAATCTTAAATGCAGGCATTCAAAATGGAATATTTAGTTCTGAACTGAACATTTCTCTTGAATGTAAGTCATAAAAATAAAGTACACAATGTCCATTCCTGACTCATTCATCAGTGCCTCCCAGAAAGAGGTCAAATTAACTGTATTCATTCTCTTAATGACCTTCCATTTAGCATTATGTCCACTTGGCATCTTCACATTTGAAATATTCTGAAATCTTTTTATGCACATTCTGTTCCATCACACGAAAAGGTCATAAGCTCTCTGTCAATTGGTACAAGAATTTTTATTGTTTTTATTTTTCAAATGTTTATTTTTTTCTCTTTGTGTTTTTTCCCATCCTTTAGAAAAATTAATTCAACCACACAATCAGCCAAGGTCAGATTGTCTTTGATCTAGCCTATTGGGACAATTCAAAAGAGTAAGCTTTCCTATGGACTAGAATGAGACGATTCCCAAGATTTACAAACTCAAGATGGCCCCTGGGTCTCTATTAACTTAACTTTGCTTATTAACTCCCAGCCACTTAGCTGAGAACTTTGTGGCAATTCTCCCATTTAATATACCATTAACTGTATGAAATAGCATATAATTAATTTCATTTTCCATAGATGAGTATAAGGGTTTAGGGTTCAATAAATCTCCAAAGAAATAAAACTAAAGTAGGGAGTACCAAGGATTCTACTCTTGCACACAATGGAAAACTATAATTTGCCATCTGATGTGAAAACAACTTCTTTCTAAAATTCAAATCATGTTTTTGGTCCTTATTTTACTGAACCCACTGATGATTTTTCATATCTACAGGACTTTGTCCAAATTTTTTTCATAGAATTTCACTTTAAATCTTTAGCCCTCCTCTGTTGCCCACCTTAACTTCTCTGTTGCTTGATGGATACCAAAATGAATCATGAACCAAAATGTTTGCCTCTAAATTTGATGCATTGTTTCACTCATACTGTATTTTTTTTTTTTTGGTTTTTGGGTCACACCCGGCAGTGCTCAGAGGTTACTCCTCCTGGCTCCATGCTCAGAAATCACTCCTGGCAGGCTCGGGGGACCATATGGGATGTCGGGATTCGAACCACCATCCTTCTGTATGCAAGGCAAACACCCTAACTTCCATGCTATCTCTCCGGCCCCTCATACTGTATTTTTTACCAATTATTTTTCTGCTTGGAAAATTCCCATACCAACTCTGTTTGGGAGATGACTTCTCATTACCATTTGATTGATAGTTATCTCCTCCAAAGACTTTTATAAATTCTTCCCAATTTCTTTCTTTTACCTAGTGAAAATTTCTAGAATTTTCTCTAGAATATTACTGTATTTCTTAGGTTTTACTTCTAATTTCCTCTCTATACCATATTCTTTATTTATATCTGTACTCTTAGTGCCTGTTGTAAGTAGTTATTATGTGGTTTATCATGGAAAAAATAAAGGACTTACATTTATCAATCACCTGACATGTGCCCAGTTTCTATGTGTTTCTTAATCATATGTTTTATATATATCATCCAAATGTGTGTATGTAGTATTATTCACTGACAGGTTAAAAAAGCTATTATGGCTTGATTCTAACTGAAAATTTTCTGTAAATTTCCAAAATATATAAAGCAAGAAAGTGACAGAGATAGAATGTGAGCCCAAATTTGACTTCTTGTAGTTTCTCAAGAATAAACTAGAAAAAAACATATAGTTTCAAATAAATATAAGATTGAATAGCTAAGTTTACCCCCATAAAAATGAGTATATGTTTTTGAAAGGAAGATAGAAAGATTGGGTTATGACTCATGAAGACATATTCAGTGGTAGTATTTTTTCAGTAAAAGTCAAAGCAAACATGCTTTCTTCCTATGTCCCTAGAATTGTTTGTACAGTCTTAAAGACTGTACAAAAGTAAAAATGGACAAAATATACTTTGAAATCACTGTTTTCTCTTAGAGCTGTCGCTATCAATAGTGCTATGTCAAAGTACAACTAGTAAACAAGATTTTTGACCATTGGTAAAAAACAAATCATGCCTTTAACTTTGTAAATAGTACTTTTAAGATTACTCTAACTTGAGGGTGCATGTGTTCTTACTGGGGCTCTGATTAATAAAGATAGAAACATATTATTCCCAAGAGAAGAAAATAAATAACCCAAAAATATAAATATGCAAATACACTTAAAACAATGGGATAGATTGTCACATCTATCAAGTTAGAAGCAATTTTCAAATTTGACATTAGCAATTTTAAATAGAGTTTGGGAAGAAGAGAAGTCAGCAATTCTTGTTGGAGCTATTATGTGTACATCTTCTTAGAAGAACAATTTGACAATATAATGTGAAACTGTTCCTCCTTTATATCCCAAAACTTTAACCTCTAAGTATATTCTTTGGGATCATTCTTATACAGGTGTACGAAGAGGCATGCATAAGAGTTTGGGAGAAGAGAAGCCAGCAATTCTTGTTGAAGCTATTATTTATACATCTGCTTAGAAGAGCAATTTGGCAATATAATTGAAACTGCTCCTCCTTTATATCCTAAAAATTTCACCTCTAAATATATTCTTTGTGATCCTTCTTATATAGGTACACAAAGAGGCATGCATAATTTTTATATGGGCTTACAAAGAAATGTTCATAATAGAATTATTTGTCATAATTTTTCAAAATACTCTGACAGTTCATCATATAATTGAGCAACTAAACAAAATAGACATCTAAAACATGAAGTTTTTTACTATGGTTGAAAGGAAAGAATTAGAACTAAAACATGGATACTGAACAATAATTATGGATAAGTTTCAAAATTATAAATGCAAGAAAAATGTTAAAGGCTGATAGAGTTTAACCCTATTTTAATATTTTTTATCTATTTGTTATATTTTTAGAGATCACATCTGGTGATGATCAGGGGTTACTTCTGGCTCTGCACTCAGGAATTATTCCTAGAGATGTTCAGAGTACAATGGGAGATGCTAGGGATTGAAATCAGGTTAGCCACATTGCTTTTCCCCCTATCTAACTGCTTTAAATATAGAGAACAATATTTTGCTTTGCTAATGGTAATGTAAGTCTAATGCTATTGAGTTATGTAATTAACATCTTATAATATGGACAGAATCAATCTCCATCAACCTTAAGACAATAATTAGTACCTCTACATAAGTTGTTAAAAGACTAATAAATTTTAAGCTCTGGAACAAATAATAGGGACAATTTAGGGAATGAATTTTTCTCTATTGGTACCAGTTGTGTTCAAATACTGGAATGTTTTAAAAATCAAAATAACTTAAAAATACAATACATAGACTCAATTATCTAGGAATTTATATCAAGATATGTGTGTCAGTAACTGCATAGCATGGCAGTGCATGCATAATGCATGCTGGATTAGTTCAGGTACAGTAGACATTCCATATTCATTGAATAGAATAGTAGAATTGGTCTTCTGGATTCTCTGCTTAATTATATTTTCTGTTCACAAGCAAATTGAGTCACCAAAGATGATGAGCTGTTGATTAAGAACAAATCTGGGACCTGGGTCATATTAAATTAATAATTCAAAAATCATTATACTTAGATGTTCCTAATATCTTGCAAACCTATTATGCAATAACATTATAAACCTATAAATCTCTTACAGTTATGAAATCAGAACCTAAAGAAAACCAATCATGAATAGCCAAGTAAAGTTTGAACTACTGCTGTGAAAGATATGTAAGCAATATGATCAAAATAAAAAATAAATAAAGTCTGAACTATAGCAGATCAATTATTTCTTGCTTTGCTTCTGCATTTTTTTCTATAAAAGACCTTTCTCTGCCTCATAAGGGTAAAATATACCTCACCACTTCCAGTTCGGACAGCGCTATGGAATTGTGCACAAATAAACTTAATTTTTCAATAGGTTAGGATGGTTACAATAGTGTTAATGTTATATAGTTCTGATGTACATAACTACCAGATCTCACTATTACTGAAGTGCCAAGATTCTGCCATATGATTATATTATTTGTAGTTTGTCTCTTCATTGTGCCCACCCATCCTCCTTACTTCTCAGTAACCTCAGTTTTGTAATTCAAAGCCAAAAGAGAATTGTCATTGTTTTATACTGTCTATTCATTTTGATTCTCTATGGACCACAAATAAATGAGATTACCTAATTTGTCCTGTTACCTCTGATTTGTTTTTCTTAGCATATCACCTCCCAATTCCATCCAAGTTGTACTAAACTAAAAATTTTCATCTAGAAAAAATGCAAAACAATCCAATATGTATATATATATATATATATATATATTCATTTTACCTGTCATTAGACATCTGAGTCTCTTTCATTATCTAACTATTGTATTCAGTGCTACAATGAACATCATTTTTCATAACTTTTTCATTAAAATGTTTATGTTTTATGAAGAGCATTAGAACTGGGGCTTTAGCAAAATACTTGCCAACTGTAGTGTGAGAGAGAATAGGTCATGAAAAGGAATACTACGACAATGGTGGAGTGATTGATGTTGAAACATTGTACATTTGAAACTCAACCATAAATAATTTTGTAATGATGTAATTCACAACTTTTAGCTTATTACAAAATTTAAATTGTGTTGGAGTGATAGAGTCCAAGAAATAGTATTACAGGTCATATGGAAGTTCTGTGCTTATTTTAAAAGATATCTCTATACTATTTTGTTTGTTTGTTTGTTTGTTTTTGGGTCACACCCAACAGTGCTTAGGGGTTACTCCTGGCTCCATGCTCAGAAATCGCTCCTGGCAGGGACCATATGGAACACCGGGATTTGAACCGATGACCTTTTGCATGAAAGGCAAACGCCTTACCTCCATGCTATCTCCCGGGCCCCACTATTTTTAATAAGATTAATCAAACAGTATTCCCAACAATGAATATGAGTTTCTTTTTCACCACATACCTGCCAATGTACTTGTTGCTTCTATATTTTTATTTTATGTTATTCTCATTGTGATATATGTGAGGTAATATCTCATTATTGTACTTTACATTTTTATATAATTAGTGGTAAATACTTTTTCATATGCATACTGACTGATAAATATCAATTTACCTTTTTGTTTGTTTGTTTGTTTGTTTTTTAGGGCTGCACCCGGCAGTGCTCTGGGGTTACTCCTGGCTGTCTGCTCAGAAATAGCTCCTGGCAGGCACCGGGGACCATATGGGACACTGGGGTTCGAACCAACCACCTTTGGTCCTGGATCGGTCGCTTGCAAGGCAAACGCCGCTGTGCTATCTCTCCGGGCCCCCAATTTACCTTTTAATATTCATAAGGAACCCTACTTCAGTGTTTTAACTTGATTCTGTGCCACTTAGAATCAAAATCAGGGGAAACAAAAACACTGTTGGGGTCAGAGAGATGGCTTAATATGCTGAGAGCATGATTTGCAGGCTAACGGCCTACATTCAGTCT
The DNA here is from genome assembly GCA_004027635.1 of Crocidura indochinensis. Lineage (NCBI taxonomy): Eukaryota > Metazoa > Chordata > Mammalia > Eulipotyphla > Soricidae > Crocidura > Crocidura indochinensis. The sequence continues at coordinate 34,389 of PVKC010000293.1, read as the reverse complement.
CAAATATTGTATGACCACCCAACATGTCTGGGAGTAATTCGATATTCTCAGCATAGAGCAGAGAGAAGCCCTGAAGATCCAAGGTTTGGTTTAATTCAAAAGAACAGAAAAGAAAAAGCTCATCGCTTGAGAAGTAAAATTTCCTGATTTTCTTCTGCATTTTTTTTCTTTCTTTATTTTTATTTATATATTTTATAAATATATTATATACAATTATTAAATATGTTATTATATTTATATATTAAATATTTATATGTTTATTTTATTTATAACTTTTATATTGTTATTTAATTCTTCTAAATATTTATAACCAGAAATTGACAGAAATACAATGAAAGAAAGCTATCATTTAACTATCTTAAAGAAGAAACATATATTATTATTCTTAAAAAGCATTTCTAGACTGAATTACAAATCACAGATCACTTTATGAATTTTAGAACTTGGATTTGTAATTCAGTGAGATCACTAAAAGGTTTTTTTCTAGGACTTCTTTCACACACACAAATGTAAAAACTACCGATAAAGACTAATAATGAAGATTTCTCCATACTGCACATCCAACCTAACCACACCTATAATTATCCCAGCTCTATCCCCCTCCTTTTCCATCATCTGTTCTGTTGATGATGCCTCTTAAGTTGATTCTTCATTTCTTCCCATCTGTATTCATATTTGAATCCACATCAAAACTTGTGTTTTTTTTTTTCTTAACATCTAAGTATAAAAAGACACTGTTCCCTAACATTGATGGTAACAGAGAGTCACATAGAAGTCCACCTAGACCAATTTTAGATCTCTGCTACAAGAAAAAAAAATGATGTTGTGAGTCATACTATGTGTTAGGAAAGTCAGAAAGAGGCGAGGTCTGCTACATGAGAAAGTCAGTACCGAAGTCTGACATGATTAGGAAAATGGTCCTTGGGGAGTAGGCCCAACATGGAGTGGGCACGTTTCCCTGTGGCACACATTTTGAAGCTGACCACCAACCAGTGGTTAATATATTGGAAACCAGTTCAGTATTCAAGCCATGATAGAATTAGGACCAGAGAGAGAGTTCAGTGGGTATGGCTCTTACCTTGCACATGGCCAACCCAGGCTTGATCTCTAGCATCCATATGCTCACCTGAGCACTACCAGGAGTGATTCCTAAGAGCAGAGTCAGGAATAACCCATGAGCATTGCTGGTTGTGGTCCATAAGCAAACAATAATAATAGAAAAGTTTCTTAGGTGATAGCTGGCTTTGATTCACATGATGAAAACACTATAACTTGCAGGGATGGAGGAATGTTCTTTGTGTACATATCTATATATGTATGTGTCTTCTTTTCCCTTTTAAGGGTCATTCCCAGCTATGCTCAGGGCTTTCTTCTGGCTCTGCATTCCAGGATCACATATGGTAGGGCTCATAGATTGAATGCATTACTATAGTATGCCAGATAAGGGCCTTACCAGTATGCTATCTCTCTAGCCATGCAAAGATTTTCTTTAGCCAGCTGGAGAACAATTTAAGTTAAAGAAGTAGGTTATTTAAAAATAACTCTGGGATCCTCAACAGTCAACCCTGTTTCCTGGACACTTGTCTCAGGAAACTTAATATCAGACTTAGGTCCAGGGGTGATTGAGTCAACTGATAACCTGCTTCCTTGCATCTAGAGCTGCTCATACATTGGGTAGAACTGAAGCTTGGAGTAGGGGTTGCAGGACAACAGTCCAAGAGGCTAAAGAAGAAAGGCAGGTGCTAATTATAACTCTTCTGAGTATGGAGGACTATATGTCCTATTTAGAATTGAAAAATAAATCTATCTCTCAATGGAGGTATACTCAAGTATTGTCTTTTTTCCCCAGTTTTTGTTTTGAGAATATACCCAGTAGTGCTCAATGGACCATTCTTAGATTTGTGGTTAGGGGATCACTTTTGGCAGTGCTCAGGAGACTATATGTAGTACCACATGCAAATTATTAATATCATATCCCCCTTACTATCTCTCAGCCCAGAATTAAGTATTCTGCTCTTGGTAAATATAATAATGACCCCAAATATTTTAAATTATAGAAAGAACTGATAATTTTGAGTTATATAGAATTGTCATTTTCAGTTAGAGAAATAACTACATTTTGAACTGCCCTAATAATGAGAATGTATGAGGGAAATGGAGAACCTGTCTAGAGTACAGGTGGGAGTTGGGTGGGGAGGAGGGAGATTTGGGACAATGGTGATAGGAACGTTGCACTGGTGATGGGTGGTGTTCTTTACATGACTGGAACCCAAACACAATCACATATGTATTCAAGGTGTTTAAATAAAATATATTTTAAAAAAACAAAAAAAAGAATTGTCATTTTCAATATAAAAATTATTTATTTTTCTGCAAGTTTTAGATTTAAGGTTAATAAATATTCTATAGACCCTACACAATGACGACAGCTCTAAGAAAAATAGGGTATATATTATAGTGGTTGATGCAGAGTTTTCCCAACACCTTGGTCTCCCTTTATAAGATTAATCTACTTGGCTATCAACATGCTTAAGTATCTCTATGCCCCTCCTCCCCGGGCCTCTATCTAGTACTAGTTAAACATTTGGGGTCATTTGTTCAAAACCAGACTGACATTAGAGGCCTGCTGGGTGTCTTAAGTCTAGCTATGAAGGACACTCTGAATCTGATCTTGTAATCTGTATCACATAGACCTGGGCATGAAGAGGAAACATGGGTAAACTCTGAAAAAAAAAAAAAAACCTCGGAGCATTCCAGGCCTAGAAAGAATTTCCCAGGCAGCATGGAACTGCTCTCAGTATCAGTTCTATTCCTTAACTCAGCAGTTCCAGTTCCTATTGCCCCAGGAAGGCCCTTAGGTCATGGGGCTATAGGAGTTGTTCTTCCATTTTTTCACCCACAGGAGTTAGAAGTCAGAGAAGAGCAAGTCAGACAGTGTGCTACGCACACAGTTCTGCCTTATCACTTTCTTGCACTCCGGCAGTGACCTTAGAACTACTATAAACATTTTGTTTATAAACTTTCAGTTTAATAGAAGCTCATCACAACTGAAAGAGAAAAAGCCTCATGTCTCCAAGTTTAATGCAGCATGTAGATGTTTTCTCAGAATCCTGCACACTCTAGTTGAGAGTCTATAAGCAGTGATACATGCTGGGCAAGCCTTCATCCTTAGCTCCCTCACACACAGGAGCAAAGAAGTCAAGCTTGGCTAGGTGCTAATCAGCAGATAGAGGCTGAAAATTGAAGAAAAATCCTTAGATAAGGACGACTAGGTTGCACAATTCCCCATATTTTCAGGACATACCCAAAGTCACACTTATTCATAAATATACTTGATCTCTTTCTCAGTGCCAGGACATTAAGACATTCCTAGACTCAAATGAGCAAGAGTAATCATGAATTTGGGATTATTTTAGAACACATATAATCCCTAAGTGATACTCTCAACATCAATAAATCAAAACTAAATTCCCCAAATCAGCACCAACCTCCTTTTCCATCCACTCCACTCCCCTCCTCCATCTCCATCAGGGGATTAGGAATATATCAGTCCTGTTCTTTCACCCTTACCTTTACTTTGGCTATTTTTTCTAACCATTAGGAAGACAGTCAGCCCCTATCCATATCTGAATTCCTAAAGTCATGCAGTGAATATTTATTATTGAATACAGTGAATAGTAGGTAGCTAGTATATGTCAAGCATTGCATTATATTTTGGACTATGACAATATTCAAAGAAATAAGCACTATGACACAATCAGTGACTGCCTATTCTACTATGACTTCCATTTCGATCTCAGTTATTCCAGCCATTGATTTGGCAACCAGTGTTCTGCTTTAGTGTTTCTATTTTTTTATTTTGTCATTTAACATCACACAAATATCTTTAGTCTCACTGAATACATTTCATTCATTCCATGAGTATAGAGACTTTGTTCCAATAATTGAATTTAAAATCAACTTGGTGAAATGGAAATAGCATCACAAGATAAATAGAATAAGTTTCTTCTCAAACCAAATCCAAAATTCCTAATCCAGAGTTTCTAACCAGTTTTTTTTTTAGCTTCAATCCCACTTTCTTCTGGAGCTCGATCATTCCTCATTGAGAAGAATGGGAGTTTGGCAATGCAAAATTATACACTGGCTTGTAGTATCCACAGTATTACCCATTAGATGACAACCAAAATGTCTCCAATCACTTCTTGGTAATGGCAGGTGAAAATTGAACCCTGGATAACCAAATCTTGTACTTCTTAATGCTACCTTTGATTGCATACATACCCATACTATTAATATCCCAATTGCGACAAGTCTATCATCATGTGGAACATATTTTCCCAAAGCACTAAGAAGAGAATGAGAAAACTTCCATTCTAAAAGCTGGTCCCCAGGGCCCCAGAATTGAAGAAGAAACCCTAAAGGACAGAACTTCTTCCAATGCTGACTTTGGAGATTTTTTTTCCTAATATTTCAACAGCTGTAAGTCAGTAAAACCTCAAGACAAATCTCCTGGGATCCTTGTTGCTTCCTTATCTGATAGGACTGATTGGAATTCATGGTCAAATTCCCAATTTCAATCTCCTCCTAGTTTCTTAGTTCCAAATTCCAATGACCCAGAAGGATAGACTTTCCCCATCCCCCAACATTCACAATAACCTTTGAGTAGACTTGGACCAAGAAGTCAAGGAATTTTACCTTCTCCTTTCTTCTTTGTGTGCCAGTGAAGTCTCAAATCAGGCTATAGTTGAGTAATTTGCCCCAGAAATAATGGTATGTGGAATGTGCCTTAGGAATTATTTTTAAATAAGACAAAATTACAGAGTATTTCTGTCCCTGAAACATACTATTCAAAAGAAATGATGACTTTCTTATGGATTTTTAAAAAATAAAGCAGAGTAAGTAACAATTAACTTGAACCTTGAAGCATATACTTGCAAATTCTGGGTTTTATGAAGAAGTGAGCACAGAGGACAAGTTCCTGTGAAACCCACTTCATTATAAGTTTCATGAAAGCAGTAGCCAGATCCTGACTCTTATAGTGTCATTTAATACAATGATTGACATATAAAAGTAATGTGCAATAGGCACTTACTGATGAAAAAACGTTAATAAGATATTTTCCTTAATTCTACATTGAGCTGTGACTTGAAAATAAATTTTGTTGCATTACACTTATAAATTATATTAGATGACATAATATATCCATAGAACATAAAATAAATGTTATTCTAAAATATAATTTTATATTTTATTTTAATGTAAAAGCAAAGTCAAACGGTTGGGTGTTATTATATGGCAAATGTTTTACAAAGCTGTTTACATATTACCTTCCTATGTACTTTTACCTTTTCGTTCCTTGTGGCCACATAATTAACAATTGTTGTAAGATTTTGTGAATAAAGGTGCTATATCACACATAACCACCAAAGTGAATTCTCCCTATGCTATTCTCCTTAGGCCTTTCTTTCTCTTCATTCCCCATTTGTTGTCCTCTATTTGGTAAATTCAGTTGTGTTTTCAAAATCTAAAGTTTTTCATTGTATACTATATTCCCTTGCTTTGTTTCTTTATATACCATATGTAAGTGAGATCATCTGATATTTGTCCTTCCATTTATGATTTATTTTGCTGTACATAAGATCCAAATTGTAGCAAAAAATAAAAAAAATCCATCTTTTCTTATAGCTGAGTATAGTCTATTATGTGTGTATATCATACTCTCTTTAACCACCCATCTACTGCTGGACACTTGGTTTTTTCCTATAACTTGGCTATTGTGCATCATGCATTAGTGTTTGGTGGATGGAGTGATTGTATAGGCATTTAAGTACTTGTCTTGTAAATGATTAACCCAATATCTAACACTATATATGGTCCTTTAAATACTACCAGGAGTGATCTCTAAGGATAGAGACAGAAATAAGCCCCAAGAGTTACATTTTTTTTCTCTTGAACACTTATATTACCTTTATTCTTTTTTTTATTTTATTTTAATCATAGTGGTTTACATGATATTCACAGTAATATTCCATTTACAAATAAACATTGAATCAGGGGAATTCCCATCACCAAGTTGTCCTCCCTCCACCTCCATTCCCATTCTGTCTCCTATATTCTCCACCCTCTCCCCAGGGACTTCTAAATTGAGTGACTCCCTCTGTTTCTGGTTTATTACTTGGTGATCTTATATCTGATTGGGCTTGGTGTCTCCATTGCTTCTCTAAGAGTTACATTTTTAAGTAACATTTTTAAGTATGAGTGTCTCATAGATCTTGAACATTTTTCTATTATTCAGTAGGGTGTCTTGTTTTAGAAGTAGCTTGTTTTACATTGCAGAAATTTTTTATATAGTCACGTTAGTGTATACTTACAATTTTCTCGCATTGAGCCTTTAAAGATATCTCTGAAGGCATTATTGAGGAGAGTTCTGCCAATGCTATCCTCAATTTACTATGTGGATTTGGGTCTAATTGTAAATCAAATCCACTTTAAGCTAAGTTTTGGTGTGATGCTATCATCTAATTTTTTCTTTTCTTTTTTATCTGTTTTCTCTTTTTTGTGTCATATTACTAACCAGTTTTCCTATATTATTGGAAATAATTGAAAGAAATTTTAATTCACTTTACACTCCTGGTTCCTTGTTCATAAATCAATTGTCAATAAATTTTAGGGTTTAATTTTAGATTCACAATTCTCTTTCTTTGATCTGAGATCTGCTTTTGTCCTAGCTACATACTATTTTTGTTGATTTTTTTACATACTTTTTTAAATTTTTGTTACAACACTATCATTTGCCAGGTTGCTTATAAGACATTTGTTTCATACATTAAATGTTCAAACATCAATTCTACCACCAGTATTATCTTCCCTCCATCAGTAGCCCCAGTTTCTCATCCACCATTCTAGCCTACCCCCTTACAGACATAAACAAATTTATTTCATAATGAAGGCAAATAGAATTATTAAAAATTTAGATCAATACAGGTCAATAATTTTTATATCTCTCAATGATATTACTAAAGTCATTGAATACGGATTTACTGGGTTGTGGTTTGTGCTAGTTGAGCCTTCTATGATACTGTTTAGACTTACTGAGCTTGGTGATCTCTGTGTAACTTTTCCATTTTCAGACTATTTTGGTTATTATAGTTTTATAGTAAAATTTAAAGACAATGTCTTTATCTTTTTTCTCAGAATTTCTTTGACTATTCTGTGAGTTTAAGATTCCATACAAATTTTAGTAACATTTGGCATGTTTTTGAGAATACCATTTTGAGAGAAGAGAAAAACGTATAATACGTACAGAAAGATCACACATCTTAAGTTCAGGCATAGGCAAATAGAATGTGCTTTTTTACAGCTACCATTTTACTTTATATTTTTTTAAAGTTTTAAAGTTAAAGGCAATGGTTTTTATTGAATGATACTTATAAAGATATAAAGGAGGAGGAAGAGGGAAAAGTATGTTCAAGAGAAAAAAATCTCTTTAATATTAGAGACATAAAGATGAATAAGAGAGATACATGTTCAGGGGAAAATGGGCTTGAAGAGTTAGCCTACAACTACCATTTTTCTATGTGGATTCAGTGTTTGTGAAATTTGCTTTGTTACTTCGATATTATTCCCCCTTTCCCTCCATATTTTGATATCCATTTGTTATGTAATAGTTTCCATTTGTTTCTTCTCATTTTTCTAAGTTATTTTTCTTGAGATTGTGATGATAGTTACTTGGATAGTTATTTGGAATTATATGCTTATATTAACTATTATAAATTGAAAGCAAGTAAGTCTTATATTCATTATAAGAGCCCCATTATAACTTTCCTCATTTCCCACATTTTTTGGGTTTGTTTTTGTGTTACCATTTCCAAGCTTTTGATAATTTAGTTAGCATTGCCTACAGAACTGGTTAAGTGGCTACAACTTTCTTTAACTGTTACTTGTCCCAAAAGCTTTGTGTAACTCCTATGAATTTGTGTGACTGCCTTGCTCAATAGAGTATTTTTGAAGATCTTTTTTTTTATTTAACACATTGACTATCATACCATTATCATCTGACCTACAGTGCTTCAATGGATAAAATATGCTGTGATTTTATAGTGTTTCCCTTATATGTGAGTCTTTGTTCTTATTTCTTTGAGGATTCTATCTCTTTCTTTAGTTTATGAATTTTAATTCTAATGTGTTTTTTTCTATTAGTTTTTATGTTTTTAAATTTTATTTTGGAGTTTTGCAGTCATCTGCAGCAGTGTTCAAGGATCTCTTCTGGTTGGTTTTAGGATCCCATATATAGGCAAGGGATCAAACTGGGGTTATATAGATGCAAATTAAATGTCTTACTCCCTAGACTATTTTCCTAGTATCTCTCTTTTTTACTTTGGTTTATTTTGTTTAGAACTCTTTAAACTTCATGGATTTGGGTATATGATTTAAGCACCAGTTTGGTGTCATTCTCAGTTATAATTTCTTTAACTATTACTTTTTTTTAGTACATTCCAATATTAAGATTTATTTCTGGTTCTGTGTTCAGGGATCACTCCCAGAGAAGTTTGGGGTGGGGAATCATATTTAATGCCAGCCTTTTGCAAAGTATGTTCCCTACTTTCTGTACTCTCTTTAGTATGACAACCATTAATTCTTTTCTCTCTTATTTTCCTCTGGAAACCTTAAGATGAAAATGTTATTCCTCATGATATTGTATCACAAATTGATTATATTTTCTTTGTTTTAATTATTTTTGCCTTCCTCTACTCTTTTTTTAAGGTCTTACCTACCTTTACCTTGAACATGCTTATTAGTTCATCAGATTCAATATTTTGCTAATGAACCTTCTATTGTGGTTGTTGGAGGGGTTGTTTAGTATTTTTTTGTTTTCTGTTTTGGTTGTTGTTCAACTACTGTGTTCTTAGCTCAGACATTGCAGGTTGAATTTTTATCAGACTCCATCTTATATTTCACTTTCCTTGTCAGCTTTCTCCTCAATTGGTCTTCTCAGTTGAGTGAGCATTCTTACCATTCTTATTTTTAAGTCTCTATCAGGGCGTTTCAAAAGTTCTTGTGAGCTTTCCAGGTTTCTGCCTTCATCTGTCAATACAGATTAGTTTCTCTTCTTCTTTGCTGTATCTTATACTATGTTATAACTAAGGGTAGTATCTTGTATAGGTCTGGGTGGCAATCTGCAGTTCACTCACTAATTCCAGCCAGAGACAATAGCTCTCTGTTTGTATTTCTCTGGATTACTGCTGGTAAATTGGAGTCACAAACTTATTGCTATGTCTATACCATGAAGGTATGCAGTCTAGGGTCAGCTTCAAGGGCTTGCAGTTGCCCAATAACCACTACAAATCTGTGTGACTATCATGTTTGTGCATTTGCCAGCAACTGGCAGAAACTAGATTGCATGGCTCAAGCAGAACTGAGAAAATATCCTGTGGTCTAATGAAATGCTATTTGGTAAAGTCATTAGCACTAAATATGATAAGGCTTGGGCTCCAACCAAATATTTAATTGGTTTAAAATGGGCTGAATATAGGCACAAATAACTATGGGGAGTTTGCTAAATTAATCCCTTTTTTTTTTAATTCGAAAATCCTGTCTGCCTCTAAACTTTACTCTTGTTCCTTACTATCAATCAGACTTGGATTGGGAGGAACAGACTTTGTTTAATCTGGAGCAAATAAATATCATTCATCTGCCCACTTCTTTGTTCTACCCTTATCTTACTAAGGTGGAGTTTGCCCTAAGAAAGTTCTTATTTAAAAAGAGATAAAAAATAATGTTTCCTTATTAATCTGCAAAATGTTATTGACAACTTGCAGTTCAAGTTCTTAATTATCTTGACCAGTGTAGTTTTTCCCCCAGTCAGATTTTACAAAAAATAAAGTTTTACATTTGGGTGCTGAGTTTTTTAGCCACACAAGTACACACATGTGTGCATGCAAATATGCAAACAGGTATGCAGGTACATGTATGGTTTCCCGGGGCTAGATTTAACAGTGTAGCAAGACTTAATAGCTCAGAAATGCCTCCTGGGGTGAGGGGTGGAGAAATGCCTCCTGGACAATTGACCTTGCTCTACTACACTCCTCCAATGGTAGATTGTACTCCTGAGCTTGCAAAATATGTTGCTTCTATTTATTTAACAGCCAGCCATATATCCTACTGGATATGGTTTTTGAATGCAACAGTGAGCTTTCTTGTAGATCCCTATGAAGTATTATCTATTTCAGTATTTTATGTATAGTTTTCTCTGATGCCAGAGGAGCATTGCAGGAGTTCTTTCATTTGGCCACTTCAGCTCTACCACTCTCATTTCATTTAGAAGTTTGTGTATGTTCCCACTAAATCCTAAAGTTGTAAAAGTAGTCACTATTGAACTCCAAGGGAACATAACAATAAATCCAAATATTATTTGGTGATGCTACACATTTATTTATTAACTTACATTTTCTCCATTTGACAATCAAATGATTGTCCTCTTGCCCTTTCTAACTTGCCCTCTACTAACTACTTGTCTACTTGCCCTCTCTAACTGTATTAGTAAGCCTTAAAGATATAGACAAAAATAAGATTTAGCTCCTACTCTCAAGATGCTTGTAGTCAAGTGTAAAAAGCCAAAATATTCAAATTAATTAGACTACAATATTATATGGAACAAAAATTCTAAATGAACTAGAGAAGAGTATGTGAGTAGTTGAATGCTGCTAAAGGAAGAGTTGAGTTGAGTCATTAAGGTACAAAGGAAATTGACCAAATAAAGAGAATGGGAATGAGTATGAGGCATGAGTTTCAGACTGATATGACTGCCAAAAATAAAGGCATGAACTCAAAAATATATATGCAGGAAATTGCAAAAAGTCTGGAAATCCTGGGGCATTTGTTACCAGTCAGGATATGACGAAAAGTGAAGGTGAAGAGTGGGGCATCTGGACTTCACCCTGTAAGTAGAGGAAACCCATGAAAGGGGTGAACATAGAGGAAGTCAGGTTAAGTTTCCATGTTTTCACATTCACTTAAGTAGTCTGCCTGAATGGCATGAGACTACCCAAAGGAAGGAATAACAATGAGTAGATTAGTAAAGAAAGAAGTCAGAGAAGAGAATTTCAGCAAAGGAGCAATTGTGGTGGAGATCAAAAGGAAAAAGGCAAGGATACCGTTGCTATCATGTAAAGGATATTCATTATCATTAATCCAGTCTCTAAAGGTCATAATATGACTTCTTCCAATCCATGACCCCCTGGTAATGAAATGTATATGTTTTGTTATGGAAAAGAAGATGCTTACTTCAATTGATTCTCAAGATTTTGATTTACTAGCAGATTATGGAATGTGACTTTAACCCCTGTAGTCCTGATTCTGGTTGTCACAATTAGATCTTCAGTCTGATTTTCCACAGGTGTCTGTTGGTAACTAGTGGCACAAAATTGGTTTTAATTTTTATAAGAAAAAGAAACTTCTTTAGTCATATAGTAGACTATTAAAGTGAAACTAAGTATGTGTCACTGCTCTTGGTCTCATTTCTTCTATCATTAAAACAGGGACACTTGATTTTCACCAGAAAGATCTAGTCACATATGCCCTTAACCTTACCTTCATTGTCAGACCCAAATTAGAAGTGTTATTTGCTCTTTGGTTATGTTATCTTTTATACAGCTGCCCCATTTCCAGTGAAAAATAGTCATCCATTTAATCCTCTGTTATCTAGTAAGGTAAGTCAGCTATCCCCCGAATTTGTTGGTAGCACAGTCCATTAGCTCTTATTTTTATGAAGCTTATTATGATAGATAATGATAGATGGAGCAGTGAGGCTTTTTCAAAGTGAGTTTTGGGAAACTAATACTAAGATATATCTTTCAGGTAATCTGGAAAGAATAATGGATATGATTTCTGCTCTAAGAGGAAAGTACATATTTTTCTTACCACCTCTGTTTTTTCTCTGAAAATGTTCAATCTAAAGTCACACTCATGAATGCCAAGCTGTGATAATGCACCTAGATCAATAGATAGCTGTAAAGAACAAGGTCATTTTACTAGAGATCCCACTCTCGCTTGAAAAAGTACTTTATGAACTGAGTCGTAGTATTTTTGTGTAGCTCAATTTTAAGAAAGAGGGAAAGTCAAAATGCAAACAATACTCCAAACAATATATTCAAAAGCAACACTTTAACAGTATGTCACTTTTATCTTTCAGAAATATATACAGGTAAGTATATATTTCATTTCTAGGAAAGTGATTAATGTGAGAACCAAAGGCTAATATAATATGAATGGTTTTATTTATTTATTTTTGCTAGCTCCTCCATGTGTAATCTCCTATAGACTTGTTCTTCACAGGAAGGAAATATGAGCCAGCAAGCAAATCCAAGGGATACACTTTTTGATTTCTGGCTAAGTCATGCTGCATGACCTTTGGCAACAGATAGGATGTGGATTTTACTTTCCTATTGAAAAAGTAACTTCATGATCCTAACTGTCATTATTTCAGAATTTGCCTTTTATTGTTCTCAGTCTTTCCCTGTTTGCCCAGGTAATTCCATACTTGGCTTTTTCTACTGACATCACATGCATAGTGACAATATGCAGGGAAAGGTAGTGGGCAGTGACCATAGCAAGCCTGATGTTTTCTACACAATAGAATAAATACTTTTGTTCTTGGGTGGATGGAGTGGGGTTGGGCCATACTCTACTATATTCCAGGTTTATTCCTGGCTTTGTGTTCAGGGATCATGGACCACTCCTAATGATGCTCAGGGAATTATTTAAGGCAAAAGGGAGCAAACTCAGGTTTGTCACATGCATGGCAAACACATTTCCAACTTTACTATATCTCTGGTATAATAAGAATATCTAAAATTATGGAATGTCTTAAAATTCTGAACATCAAGAGAGATTTTGTGTGATTTTCAATTTATTTATTTGTAATGATTTGCCTCTAGATTAGAAATATGGTGAAGATTTTTTAGTGTAGTGATTTGTGTAGTTACCGTCATAAAGTAGGAAAACTTTGTGCTATTGAGATGTGTGTGTTCGAAACATAAATTCTTCCCTGCAGGGGCCAGAGCAGTGGCACAAGCAGTAAGGTGGTAAGGTGTCTGCCTTGCCCTCGCTAGCCTAGGAGAGGCGGCGGTTCAATCCCCCTTCATTCCATATGGTCCCCGAGCCAGGAGCAATTTTTGAGTACATAGCCAGGAGTAATTCCTGAGTGTCACCAGGAGTGGCCAAAAAAACCAAAATAAAGAATTCCTCCCTGCAAAATATCCAAGAGGATGTATAACCATAAAGAAAAATATTTCTAAAAATTAGAAGTTGATATAACACTTGAATTATATATATCTGCCTCAAATATAAGCACAAATATGCAATTAGCATATGGTGGTCCATAAATCATGTAAAATGTTTTATATAATATAAATGATGTAGCAGACTTGTAATGTTTGGTGTGTATCTTTCAGATCCATCTATATTCTAGCTGGTTTATATTAAGGCTATAAAACATATATCTAAAGTATTATAGCAATAATAACATAAATACATAAGTAAACATATATTAACTTATATAGTATATGTACATGTGTATCATATATTTGTGTCTAGTATGTGTGTATAATGTGCATGAATGTATACTAGAACCAGTACAAAGAAAAAAGCTCTGATCCTCTTCTTTTTGTGCATAAGGGCCTCCTTGAGGATAAAGGAGCATTTTAATTAGAGTCTCTTTGCAGGAAGCAATAACTTTGTTTTTACTTTTTTTGGGGGGGGCCTCTCAATACTGAGGGACCCAAGGACCCCATAGTAACTCTATCTTGGCAGTGCTGGAGACCTCCATGGCCATAACCAACAGTACTTAGAGGCCTCCCAGGACTACAGCCAGTAATGCTTGGAAGACATTATGGTTCCAGGGAATGAACCCGCTTTGCACTCATGCTAACCACTGTGCTATATTCTGGACCAGATCCTGGTGCTTTGAAAAGTACAGATTCTCACGCAACAAATTCACTCCATCCTCATTATGTATAAACTGGGGGTGAGGACTGCATGAAACTAGACACCCCCTAAACCACAAGATTTCTTTGGAATTTGTGGTCATTTCACTTAAACCATAGTTTACTCTTGCTAGCAAATCAGCATATATTTAACCAATAATGTAGAATTTTATTTGTATAAATTACTATTATATATTTAAATGGAAGTTAGGAGTGTTAACATAATCAGAGCTGATAGACACCAGAATTGAACCATAACCCTTCTGTTGTGGTAGGAACACACGCATAAAAGTATGCGTATGTACTTATACAAATTCAGTTCAGATACATATATGTATATGTCCATATATCCATCTATGCATTGGAATTTCTACACCAGGAAGCACTTGGGATACTTCTCTTAGTTCTGTCCTAAGTATACATTTAGCACACTTAAGCTATCTGTAGCCACAGCTCTGGAGATAGAGCCTATAAAGATGTAATTCAGCTGATATGATTCATAAGTATGGAATTTGATCAATATAACTGATATTCTTAAAAGAAGGAAATCAAGACATAGATACAGACAGAGAAGAAAATATATAAGAATGAAAGGAGAAACTAGCCATGTATAAACCATGAAGAAAAGATGCATAAAAAACTAACTGTTCAAATGCCCTGGCCTAAGACTTCTAGCCTCCAGAGTAGGAGAAAACCTACTTTGTTTTCAGCTATTCCATTCACTCAGTGAATTTTGCTGTAATATTACTGACAAACTAATAAACCTTCTTCACTAAAACTCCAGAGACTGGGTCATTGATAGCCTAAATTTGTGGAATGCTCTGTTTCCTCTGTAAATACATGAATTCCTATTATAAGTAACTCACATATTTTTATTTTGAAAAGCAACTCTGATAGATCTCTTTTCTTAAGTCGTTATTAGCTCTAATTTAAATTTTAACTTCAAAATAATGACATTTAATTTAAATCTTTCAGTGACTAACTCCAATCTGTCATTTAATTTGCCTACATCATTTTTTCCTATGTATTATATGTTAGAAACAGTGGAAACTGGGAACTTACACACAAATGCCGTATAAATATCCAAAGTTGTGACTGACTAAAACTTGTCTATTGGTTTATTACTTTAGTTTAATTCAATAAGCTTTAGTTTATTTTTTTGGTTTAATGCTCTGTGTTTTGGAAGTCCTTTATAGAAACTTTAATATTTAGTGCTCAAAGTCAGTGCCACAAGTCTATCTCAGTTTTTAAAAGTTGAAGGAAGGTCGCATGTGAAGCTCAGTGGTAGATTAGTTGCCTTACATGTATGGGGTTCTGAGTTTGATCGCTGGCACAGCAACAATTACAATAAAATACTAAAAGCACTTACAATGGGAACTGGAGAGATAGTTCAACAAGCTGGGTCACATGATTTGTATGCAGGAGGCTAGGGTTCAATTTCAGCTCTACAGCTCTACAATTTCAGCTTTTTTTCTACAGCTCTACCTCCTAGCACCACCTCTAAGGACTGAGCTGATAGTAGCACCTATGTACCACTAGGTAAGTCCGAAAAAAAAAACCCAAACAATTAAAAAGGAAAACACATAAGGGGTCCATTATAGACAATATATGATATAATGAGTCACAAAAAATAAAATCATACTAAACAAAATTACATTAAAAAAATCTTTGACAATGAGGTATATCACATCACAGAGACTGACACATGTCACAAAGCACAAGAACAGTTAGTGCTGGTGGGAATGTGGAGAGAAAGGAACTCTCATTCATTGCTGGCGAGAATGTTATCTAGTCCAGCCCTTATGAAAAACAATATGGAGATTCCTCAAAAAACTGAAAATTGAGCTGCCATTTGATCCAGGTATACCCTAGGAAAACAAAAATTAATACAAAAATCCCTTCCTCACATCTATATTCATTGCAGCACTTTTTACAATAGTCAGACTCTGAAAACAACCAAGATGAACTTTGATAGAGGAATGGCTAAAGAAAATATGGTACATATACACAACGGACTATTATGCAGCAGTCAGGAGAGATGAAGTCATGACATTTTCCTATACATGGATGTACATGGTATCTATTATGCTGAGTGAAATTAGTCAGAGAAAGAGGAGACACACACACAGAGAATAGTCTATGGGTTTTAAGAAAAATTAAAGACATTGAAATAATTCCCAGAGTTAAGGACTGGAAGGATCAGAACAAGATATGAAGTTCACCACAAAAGTAGTGAGTGCAGTTAGAGAAATAACTATGCTGAGAGCTATCATAACAATGTCAATGAGTGAGGGATGTAGAAAACCTGTCTCGAATATAGGTTGGGGAGGGAAGAGATGGAGACATTGGTGATGAGAAGGTTGCATGGGTGAAGGGGGGGTGTTCTTGAAACCTAACTACAATTATGTTTGTGATCATGGTGTTTAAATAAGTAATTTAATTTTAAAAAATCTTTGTTTGTTTAAAAAAAATCAACTGTTCAAACCCAAACCCCAGATCCCAACCATAGAATCGATACAGTTCCTGCAACAGCACCTGGAATCAAACTCCCTCTAGAAGTTCCTAATATCACACTGGCACCAACTTGTGTCAGGTTGATACAACATCTTGATGATGAGAAAACAGCAACAACTTGATCTAAGAGCAGGTTGCCCTACCTCATCACCTAACTGTAACATGAAATCAGAAGACACTCTATCCTTTGATCTGCACAAAAACCAAGATCACTAATTACAGAAGACTGACTTTGACAACCATGACTGAGCAGAACTTTTCCTGGGACCGATAATTAAGACCCTAGTCTAGTCTCTGGTCTAGGATTTGTACAAAAACCAATATCTATAATTCCAAAGGTCTGTTTTTGACAACTGTGACTGAACAGAACTTCTGGAAGTATAAAGAAAGACTCAATACTAGTCTTCATTCTAGGATCTGTGCAAATACCTAGATCTCAAATGACAGAGGGCTAATTTAGTCAGTCACAACTGAGCAGAACATTTCCTAGCACCATAAAAAGACCTTAAAGTTCGATAATGAGCATATCCAGACTCTTTAGTTAGTTGTTACCATGACAGTATGCTTCAGGTGTGGAGAAACCTGGAATCTCTTAGGCCAAGGGAATTTTCTTTTTAATAATTTCAATACTCACTGTGCCTATGTAAAAAGGAAAAAAGAAAAAAAGAAAGAAAAACCTTGCCACATTAGCCCTCCCCTGTTTTTATTTCTTTTCCTTTCTTTTTTTCTTTCTTATTATTATTGTTTTGCTGTTGTTGTTTTCTTGTTACTGTTGTGTTTTTTGCATTGCTGGTTGTTTTGTTTTGTTTCCAACAGAACCACAGAACTTGAATCATCTGTAGGGGTAGGGGAAAAAAGTGGATGATACCAGGAGTAGTCACTTAAAATTTGAGTGGAAATAAAAGTAATCAGAACTAAACACCAAACCCAAAGTCAATGACAACAGAATCAAGACCCCCAATCTACAACAAGTACACACAAAGGGGACCTGTTACACTAGCAGTTCAGGGATTAAAGGGGGAAGGTATCGGATGCATCCTTGGAACAGTGGTAGAGGAAGGACAACACTGATGGTGAGAATGGACCTGATTCACTGTCACTATGTACCTTAACTATGATATTGTAATTCACATTGGTTACAATAAAAATTATTTAAAAAAATCTTTGCAGCTATCCTAAGAAAGGAATATGTAAATGCATTTTCAAAGGACTGAAGAGTCATACATCTCAAGAATAGTGGCTATTATAATAGGAAAAAAAGAGGAAGACAAAGTCAGAAATATTCTGTTTAGTCTATGCTGCCATCACAAAAGCCACTGCCTGGTCTGGGTAGCTACAAAGACAGAAACTTATTCTTTTGTAATCCCAGGTCAGGCACAACTTGTAGTCCCAGGCATAAGGCTACCATGGGTTGAATTCTGATCAGAGCTTTCTTCTAGACTAAAGATGGTCACAATTACATGTTTACTGTGTCCTCACATCCAGAGGGAGCTCTCCATGTTCTTCCTTCATTTTCTTATAGGGATGCTTGTTATTAAGCCTGCTAACCTTATTTAACCATTAGGAATTTGGGAGAGAAGGGCTGAACACAATTAAATCTTAAATATTTATTTTTCTAACCACTGCCCAAATTCACGTTCTTGTCATAATCAAAATAGATTCCCTTAACTCAATAGCCTCAAAGGCTTTGATCATGCTGGTACCATCCCAAATCAAGTCTCACTAAATAACACTTATCAACTCTGGGAAAGAGTAGAAGTGTGGATCATCCTGAGGCAAAAATTTCCCTCTTGCCATTAATCTGTTAAATCAGATGAGTCATGTTTTCCAAAAATTGCCATGGAGAGACACTGTCATTCCAAAGGGGGGAAAAATGAAAGAAAGAGGGGATGAGATCTAACCAAATTTAAGCCTAACCAGACAAGTTTTATAACCCGCTTTGTTTTGATGCTCTGCCTATGCACCCACTAGGGCAACAACATCAAGCTGAGAGCCCTAAAATGTGGTCCCTGTTCCATAGTTCTGGGTAAGACCCCAGCCTTGAGGAGGACTGTCTGGCCTCTCTTAGACAGTGTGGCTGCCTTCTAAGATTAAATATCAAACAGGCTTAACCTCACCACACGCACAACTATTCTTTAGGACTGCGCTGAGGATGGTAGTTCTAGTGACCTCAATTATATTGGCATCCTTCTTTTTTTGAACACTAAAGGAAGCATGTTTACAGATGGATGCCCTCATTGCCCTGTCTTATTCAGACTTCAGGCTTTGAAAATCTGCATTTATTTTCCTTTCACCATCTCCTTTTGTTCAAACTGATAGTACTTCTGCTAGTATAGTCCCTTTAACTTGTACGAATTCTGCTAAATTCACTAATTAAAGTTTAATCTCTATGCAGTGCCTTTCCAGACAGAACACCCTTCCTCAGTTTTGCTATATGAATGAATATTATAAATTTTCTAAATCTTTAAGCCCTGTTTTTTTGCTTAATCATTTCTTCAGTCTAGCTCTTCTCTCATTTTACCATAAGCAGTCAAATATCAATATGTATACTGAAACTAATTTATTTACAAGTATCTAAGTAAATGTCCTATTTTGTCACCCACAAGTTTTACTCTCCACAGAACATAAAATGCACATAGTCAAGGACTCTGCCATGTTATAACAAGGAGTACCTTTTTTTCCATGACCAATAACATTCTGCTCGTTTCCACTGAGAGCTCATCAAAATGACTTTTAATGTTCAGTTCTTAAATGGACTTACGCAGGTCATTTAAGAGCTTTGCTTAGGAATAAAAAGAGATAAAGGATAAGCTAGAGAGATTTTTGGAACTGCAATCTCATAAACTTAGAGAGATTCTTAAAAAGTCATACTTTATAGCCTTTGGGTAGTGAATGTTCAACTTTTCCAGAAGAGTTGGCTTTCTATTCTATTTCAATATTTCAAAATGCAGTAACTATACAGCACATTTTAAAGCAAGGAGTTACTGTTGCTTGACAAAATCTTACAACTTTTATTCAGCACAATAATTAAGAATCATCTGCACAACACATACTCAACATGAGGATTTCCTATCATATGACTCCTGTGGTGAATGTAGCATAAAAGTAAAACCAAGTTTTCTATTTCTAAGAAATCAACCGGACATTGAGGCAAAAAAACATAGTCACATGAATCATTTTATCCACAGTCTGCTATCAAATAACCCCTTTTGCTTTAATGGAAACTGCAGTAGGTTAGAAATAAAGAGACCTGGATTCTTCTTCAGCTGGCCTAACTGTTAATCAGTCTATATACCGGCTGAATGCAACTTCTCTTTCCTTCTACACAAAATGGAGGTGGCAGGCATTAGTAATAACCATTGAAAGAAGAATTCTTATACGCCTTTTTTCTCATAATCTAATATTTTGTAATTACCTATTTAATAACAATTGCCTACTTAAAAAATTCTCTGACATTGTCTTAAAGTTCGACATTTTAGTTATTTTATGTATAGTGCTATAACAAAATGTGGTCTCTAAAATTGTAAATCATATTTTAATGAAGCTTAACTGAAAATAAACATAGCAAAAGAATTCTTCCTGGGTCTTGAATATCAGTCTTTTTCATGATTTCTCAATATTGTGTCTCATTTTCCACCATGAAAATGTGACCAAGAAATATATAACCCAAAATAAGCCTAAATATGAGCTGTTACAAAAGCATAACAAAACCAGTGGAGGATAAGTAATATTTGCAGGAAATCCAAATAAAAAGTATTATTCTGAGAAATAAGTAACTGAATAATTGGCAATACTGCTTTTCTTTATTTTCTATGAAGATGATATTTTATTAGAATAGAACTAGGTATCTTGCTGCATGTGACATAGAAATGAAACATTGTAAATTGAGGCCATAACAATGATCTTAATCTTTTTTTTTGTTTCTATTGACTAAGTGTTAGCCCAAACTCAAAGAGGGAGGCCTGTCATTTAGAATTTAACCTTCACAGTGACCTATGCATTCCTGCATGTCTGAAGTTAAACCTGTTTAACATGGTACCTGGGCCTTAAGTGCCTTGAAATTTGATTCCAAACGTTTGCTTACTAAATAATATAATTTTTAAGGTAGAGATTGTCTTTGTTTAAAAATTGTGGTTCTCTTCCATTAGAAAGATCTTCAGATGATGTAATTGCCATTTATGGCTCTGCAATTTGAGAGGATCAGGTTCAAGTCTCAAATTCTCAGACACTGGGTAAGAAGAGGCTAAGAATGTGACAGAAATGATAAGCTTGGTCTCCTGGAAAGAGAATTTGTCCATCTTATTTTTCAGCACCTTTTGTTGGTAGATTTTATCCCCTTATAAGGAAAATCAAAAAGAAAAACAAAGCTACATATCCTCTCAAAAACTAAATGTGGTGAATGAAAAGGAAATCTAATGTATTTGGCAATGGTAAATCATGTTAAATAACAAATACTGTTGATCAGTTCATCCTGAGGGCTAAGTTTATATTTATTCAGTATTTATTCTTTCATAGGAGACAAATCAGGGAAGGGTAGATAGAATAGGATTTAGAGGTTGAGAACTCAGTCTTGGTGAAACAGTTTAAACACAATATTTCAAAATCAAAATTTAAAGTAGGACAATGCAAAGTGACAGAGAGGACAAGAAATTTAAGGAGAACTCTTTGGAACACTTGACAGGAGAAGCTCCCAATTTCTTATTTTTATCCGTATGAGGCAAGATTCCTTAAAGGGGCTCCACATTCCTCAGGCTCAGACACGATTAAACACCATACCTTTTTAAATGTTTTACTATTCCAAGCTGAGGAATATATAAATAACCCCTTTCCAACAACCACTCCTCAGCCTGGAATTTAAGCTGAGTGCCTCTGGGCTTCAGTTTGCTTTGAGATGACTCTCCATGAGAATAATACAAACACTACTTACGAGAATCATGGAATCTGGATGGAGGGGACCTGAAGGGAACACTACAGGGATTGAGATATGATGGCAGAGCACCTAGCAAAATGCAGCTGCCTGGTCTTGCCTTGGTGAGTTTTAAGAAGCAATAAGGTGTTAAAGAGATAGTACAGCTGGTAGGGAGCTTGCCTGGCAAGTGGCAGACCCAGGTTTGATCCTTGGCATCCATGTGATCTCCCAATCCTTCCAGGAGTGATCTCTGAGTACAGATACAGAACAAAGCCCTTGGGCACTTATAGATGTCTCCTTCAAAATATATTTTTAAAAAAGATGAAGCAATGATGAGATGGTCACTCTATGGTATACTGATGAAGATTTGAACAAACCGAGATTTAGAATGCAAATTCTAAATCTTCTAAAATCCCTTCAAGTTGGGATCCAGAGTGATGATACAACAGGTAGGGCACATACCTTGCATGTAAGCAAACTAAACCTGATCCCCAGTATTCCATAAGGTCCAATGAACCTTTCCAGAAGTGATCCTTGAGTACTGCTGGGGGTGGCACAAAAAAGAAACAAACAATTTTTTTCTAGAATCCTTTCAAGTGCAGGTTTTGATAAGTACACAGGGTTCTTTTGAGTAAACAGAAATGAAAACATGGCTATCTGTGAAAGTTGAGATAATTCAGAATTACCTGATAAAACAGTAATACACCACAACTATGATGTACAGTGAAATTTCTGTTCCAAAGATCCTGACTGGAGACCTACCCAGCCATAGTGGGACCTACTTAGCCAGAGCAGAACTAAATCTAATAAACACCCTGTCCACCAGCCAAATTCTCACCCTCAAAAAAATGGCCTCTAGATTCCTACTTCAGTGTTTCTCCTATTGTGACTGTCCTTGTCCCCTACTCTTCTCAACTTTCAATATCTTTAATGTTTAAGTCGTGTTACCCCATTAATTCAAACTCTAATTCTAATAAGCTACATTCTTCCAATCAACTTCCCAGTAAAGTATGAACCAATAATGTTTTAATTACAGTCCTCAAAGTCTTAGCCTCATAACAAATGCTGGTTTCTTAGTCACTTCCCAGGCATAGAAATTAAGAAACTAAAGGTGGTGGGGCCTCAGCATTGGTGCAACAGCAGTATGTTTGATTTGCATGCGCTAACCTAGGAATCCCCAGGCATCCCATATGGGCCCCCAAGCCAAGAGCGATTTCTAAGCACATAGCCAAGAGTAATACCTAAGCATCACTGGTGTGGCCAAAATCCTCCCCACCAAAAGAATTTATGGTGGTGAAGCAAGAAACCTGCATGTGAATTAGACCCTCAGGTCAAGTTAGTGATCAAGAACCTCTTCCACACCCCTGAAGCAAGCACTGTCTGCCCGCATCCTGATAAAATTATCCAGCAATGGATTTTCTCAGTGTTTCTGAAACTCTAATATGTCCAGAATTTCCTATTGACTACTGAGCTCAAGATTGCCCAGGTCTTTTAAATTTATTTATTTATGATATATTAGTTTGCATTATTGTTGGTCTGCCTGCATTCATTTTTGTCTGACTCCAAGCATGGTTATATCAGACCCCAAACTGCATCATTCTTTCTCTTTTTTTCTGCTGCTTGGCAGTAGCCTACAGTACTTTTCATGTGAAAAAAATAATAGAAGACATGAGTAGTGATTATATACATCAAGACAATTTCTCTCCCTCTCTGTACAGATAACTGTCTATTCCAAATTTTCAATTTACACAATCTACTGGAATAAATGTTTGCATTCCCTCAAAATTTATGAGTTAAAGTCCTGACTCAAATGTAATCATATTGAGGAAGGGCACACTTGGAATATATCGAGGCATGATCAAAGTATGGGAGTATAGCTCTTCATGGAACAGATTAGTGATCTTCTCATAGTGAAAAAACTTACTTCCTGTCTCAGTTTTTTTTTTTTTTTTTTTGCCAAATGAGATCCAAGAAGCAACCTAAAAAAGAGTTCTCACCAGAATCAGACTACTGGCACCTGATTTCAGTCTTCTAACCCCCAGAACTGTGAGAAATGCTTGATTACTTTTTTTAAGCCTCTCAGCCTGAACGGGCTAAGATGCATACTTCTTGAGTGAGCAATTTCTTCGCTAGTAATTTCTTTTACAGAAACAATCACTTACAGCTCTGAATACAAAATTGTTCACAGCATTATCTGTGTAATAACAGCAAAAGAATACAAGCAAATTGGCACCTGAGTGGTGGCACAATCAGTAGGGCATTTGCCTTACACATGCTAAATTAGGACAGATCACAGTTCGATCCCCTGGCATCCCATATGGTCTCCCAAGCCAGGATCGATTCCTGAGCATCGCTGGGTGTGGTACAAAAAGCAAAAATAAAAAAAAATACAAGCAAATTGAAATGCTCATAAATTAAAAAAATATTAAATACATACATATGTGCTTTAATATATATAAACTAAATCCAGAAATATAGAAAAATAACAAACATGCTAAATACCTAGAAATATGTTTCCTCTGAAGAAAGAAGTACAGCAGGTAGGGCACATACCTTGCATGTAAGCAATCTACATGTAATTACATGTAAATAATCATGTAATCTAAAAAGAATCACTTTTTACTTGTGATATCTTTCGGAATTAAAAATTCCTACATTCAAGTATTATATTTTAAATTATGAAATTGAATTTTAAAATATTAGAACTTGAACTAAGTCTTTGTGGTAAGCTAAAAATTACTTCTCTCAAATATTAAATCATGATGCTGGAATCAATGAATGCTGTCTTTTATGGAAACAGAATCTTAGAGATATAATTAATATTACTCCAGATTGTCTAGGTCTGAAAGATGTCGCCTAATGCAGTTACTTGTATAGTTATACAAATCTTCGAAGAGATATTTGAACACACAGAGAATCTGAATGTTTAGGTAGAACAGTGAAACAGGTGAAGGTAGAGCCATGAAGATGACAGTGGTGTAAAAGTAAGTTAAAGAATGTTGCAGCAACCAGAAACTGTAAAAGACTAGGAAGTTAGTTAGTTAGTTAGTTAGTTAGTTAGTTAGTTAGTTAGTTAGTTAGTTAGTTAGTTAGTTTTGGTTTTTGGGCCACACCTGGCAGTGCTCAGAGGTTACTTCTGGCTATCTGCTCAGAAATAGATCCTGGCAGGCACAGGGACCATATGGGACACCGGGATTCGAACCAACCACCTTAGGTCCTGGATCTGCTGCTTGCAAGGCAAACGCCGCTGAGCTATCTCTCCGGGCCCAAGACTAGGAATTTATTCTCAAAAATAAATGAATAAAAAAAGTGTGTCTGTGCCGAGAATGTCCCCAGGAAGGCACTAATGGGACCTTCCAATTCATGTGGATTTTAGAATTAAATTACAAAGTTTGTAGTTTGCTATAGCAGCCATAGAAAATTAATGTACCTCTTCATTAGATAAGTATAGTACAAATTCCATTAGTATAGTGAACTTAGCTTTAGTAGTCAGATTACTGGAGCAGAGATACCAACTATGATTATTTTATTAAAGGAACCAGAGCCAATATTTGTGTATACAGAACTGAGAAAAAGAAGAGCAGTAAGATAAAGAAAAGAAAGAAAAAAAGAAAGAGCAGTAAGATAAGGGAAGAAGAAGATGGGATGATGAGCAAGAGGAGGAAGGAGGATAAGAAAAAGAAAAAGGAGTTTAAAGAAGAACCAATCTCAAAAAAAGACACATTCTTCAACAGAAGAATTATAGGTTTATTAAAGATAATTATGAGGAAAGATGGTCATTTTAATAAATGATTCAGAAAGTAATCATTTTACCCTACTTCAATTGCAGATAGAATACATAAATTAGGATAAAAGGTAAAACAAGAAAGCCTTGGAGGAAAATAGAATATCTGTATGACCTTGCAAAAACCAAAGACTTTTATAGGTTTCACAAAGTGATCAGTGTGCTGTTTGTTTAAAGCTATCATCAAAAGATATTCAAAGAGTGAAAAAGGAACTCATGTAGTAACAATAGAAGAAACTGTGCAGAGTTCATTATATGAAAATAAACTCACATCCTGAACATGCAAAGACATGTTCTTGATCAATAAGAAATATACAAATATATGGGGTCAGAACTACAAGGGTAAGGCGTTTGTCTTGCATGCAACCAACACAGGACAAACAGTGGTTGGAATCCTGGATCCATATGGTTCCCCAAGCCTGCCAGGGGCAATTTCTGAACACAGAGCCAGGAGTAACCTCTGAGCGTTGCTGGGTGTGACCAAAAAACCAAAACAACAACAAAAAAAAAGAAATATACAAAATTATGAAAGTCTTTTAGGTGGGAGGTTACACTGAGATGTTTACTCCTGGTTCTGAATAAGCATCTGCTGTATGTACTATATCTCCATTTCTCCCATGGCAAGTCAACACAAAAAGACTTACGTGGACACTTCACAAATTAATGTATGTGTACAAATATCTAAAACATCATTTATCAAGATATGTAAATGTAAAATGTAAACCACAAAGAGCTGACATTCTACAACCACAGAATGAATAAAAACACAAGAATTTTTCAAGTGTTTCTGAGGATGAGCAAGACTAAGAACTTCTATAAACTTCTAGCTAAAATATACACTAAGGAATCGCATTAGAAAATATTAGGATATTGGGGCTGAAGAGCGGTGTTTGCCTTGCAAGCAGCCAATCCAGGACCCAAGGGGTTGGTTCGAATCCCAGCATCCCATATGGTCCCCCATGCCTGCCAGGAGCTATTTCTGAGCAGAGAGCAAGGAGTTACCCCTGAGCACTGCCAGGTGTGGCCCAAAAACCAAAAAAATAATATTAGGATATATATATGTATCTACTAAAACAATATATGCATAATATATTACTCAGCATTCTGCTCTAAAATCTCCTAAAAGCCTGTTCATCAGAAGATAACGTCTATAGCAATTCTGTTTGTTGTCATAGTAAGGGCCAGAGAGATAACACAGAAGTTAAGACACTTAATCTGCTAGTAGCTAACGTAGAGTTGATACCAGCACTACATATGTTCCTCTGAGCACCACTGATATTCACCCCTGAGCACAGTCAGAAGTAAACCCTGAGCATTACTAGGTGTGGCCTCTCCCAGAGAAAAAATTTAACACTTTATGGATAGAAAATTACCCAACATTCATTGACAAAATAAATATATATATTATTGTCCCAGTCTGTGTGTTTTCTTTTTATTCTAGTATTAGTATTATTTCTTTTGTATTCTTAATTTTATATGGTCTATTGATGCCTCTATATTCAATATTATGAAAGATTCTATCTGCTTTCCTCTATGTAATTTATGGATTCAGGTATGATATATAAAAAGTTTTAATTATTTTGAATTGACTCTCAAGCATGGTGTGAGATAGGAGTCTAAATTTTTATGTAACTTGTGATTGACTATTTTTCCCAGCACCATGTGTTGATGAGGCTTTCCTTGTTCTATGTCGTGCTCTGTACTCCTTGGTAAAAGATTATTTATCCATATACCTGAGGATCTGTCTTTTAGTAATTATTCTATTTCATGGGGATTAGAGTCTGTATCTATTACCATACTGTTTTGATGAGTATAGCTTTATAGGATAATTTAAAGTTGGGGAAAGATAAACCTCCTACATTCTTTATTCTATAAATTTTTTGGTATACAGGATTTTTGATTTCTTATTAATTTCAATAGCATTTGTTCTGTATTTTTTAAAAATATGAAAAACTAGAAAGATAATACAGCAGATAAAGTACTTGTCTTGTATGCAGCTGACCCAGGATTGGTCCCCAGAGCCAATATGGCTCCCAAGCCAATTAAAGAATTAACCCTTAGTGCAGAACCAGAAGGAAGCTCTGATCACTGCCAGGTGTAGCTCAAAAACTAAAATCCAAAACAAAAAAACAGAGGAACTGAACTGAATCTGTATAGAACCTTTTGGGTAGAATTGTCATTTGCCAGTATTCCTTCCAATCTGTGATAAGAGGATGTTTTATCACTTTCTTATATTTTTCTTTATTTCTTTTAGTAGGATTTTTTTGTTTATTTTGTCTAACTATTTCACTTTTTGCTAAGCTGATTCCCAGTTACTAGATCTTAATATCCAAGATATATAAAGCACTAGTAAAACAAGAAAAAAATCAACCACAGTGAAAATGGGAAGAATTGACACCCCAGAGCTGCCACTATGTAGGCAACAAACAGCCCAGCTTCTCAGCTTCACCACTAATCTTGAAGAAATACAAGCCAAAACTCTGAAACACATGAGTACCCATGAAACTCATGGATCTTCTTTGCTAATAATTTCAGGGATCTTTGGGAAGGGGTGTGAGCCAGTTCACATCCTGTCAAAATCGTGGCAGCCACACCCATACCACAAAACTGCCACCATGCAAACCATGAAAACATCCCAACTTTGCCAAACTGATAGAAAATTCCAATTGTACTAGTTTTTAAGTTATAAATTCTGGAGTCTCTTTGGAATGAGGGCAGGCAACCACCCCAACCTTCTCCTGTACTGCTCAAAATCCCAGCGCCTACCCACATTCTACAGCCACCACTATTTAAGTAACTACCTTCACAGATTTACAAATTAATCTTGGACGAGATGCAAGTCATGTAAACTGCTAAGACCCATGGCCCCAGTACTATAGATTTCAGAATTCTTGAAGAGTACAGCTATACAAATGGCTACACAACACCTCCAAATTCCACAATACTGACAGCCCTATAGGAGCACATCAAATTAGAGAAGAAAGAATAGAAGCCAACTAAGCTCAAAAAACAAAAACAATTGTGCAGAAGGCTTAACTAGCAACAAACTGCTCGAATAACCATCAGATAATGACTTTATAACCCCATCATGAGATTTAATTTTCACAAATTTTCTTTTACTGAAGTATTTTTAATTAACTCTATAAGTCACTTGGTTATAACAAGCAATATAAAGTGAATTATTTTGTGCCTGCGAAGATGCAGTGTTTGAGGGTTAGGTGGAAAGCTATTAAGGTCAATGATGGAAAGGTCATTCTAGTGGTAGGATTCATGTTGAAACATTTAAAGTCCAAAACAACTGTATTGTGAACAACTTTGTAAACCAGAGTGTTTTTTTTTATATATTTTATTTAAACACCTTGATTACATACATAATTGTGTTTGGGTTTCAGTCATGTAAAGAACACCACCCATCACCAGTGCAATGTTCCCATCACCATTGTCCCAAATCACCCTCCTCCCCACCCACTCCCCGCCTGTACTCTAGACAGGCTCTCCACCTCCCGCATACATTCTCATTATTAGGACAGTTCAAAATGTAGTTATTTCTCTAACTAAACTCATCACTCTTTGTGGTGAGCTTCATGAGGTGAGCTGGAACTTCCAGTTCTTTTCTCTTTTGTGTCTGAAAATTATTATTATTGCAAAAATGTCTTTCATTTTTCTTAAAACCCATAGATGAGTGATACCATTCTGCGTTTTTCTCTCTCTCTCTGACTTATTTCACTCAGTATGATAGATTCCATGTACATACATAATAGGAAAATTTCATGACTTCATCTTTCTGACAGCTGCATAATATTCCATTGTGTATATGTACCACAGTTTCTTTAGCCATTCGTCTGTTGAAGGGCATCTAGATTGTTTCCAGAGTCTTGCTATGGTAAATAGTGCTGTAATGAATATAGGTGTAAGGAAGGGGTTTTTGTATAAGCCCGGACGACAGGAGAGGACAAATAAACACAAAGATAGGGCTTACAGTTTTTCGCAGTCAGTCCCACTAGGCAGGCGTGGATTCGCAGAAATTCCATAAACCAGAGTGTTTAAATAAACTTTTAAAAATATTAGGAAAGGGGCCAAAGCGTTGGCACAGTGTTAAGGCATTTGCCTTGCACCTGGCTGACCCAGAATGGAGTATGTTTTGATCCCCCAGCATCCCATATGGTCCCCCAAGACAGGAGCATTTCTGAGTGCATAGCCAGGAGTAGCCTCTGAACATTAGCAGGTATAGCCCAAAATTCAAAAAAAAAAATGAGGAAAGAGATGAAACAGAAACTTCCTCAAAGAAAACTTATACTTAGCTAATAGGTATATAAATAAAAATGTTCTATATAACTTATCAGTAAGAAAAGCAAATCAGGGGGCCCGGGAGATAGCATGGAGGTAAGGCGTTTACCTTTCATGCAAAAGGTCATTGGTTCGAATCCTGGTGCCCCATATGGTCCCCCGTGCCTGCCAGGAGCAATTTCTGAGCATGGACCCAGGAGTAACCCCTGAGCACTGCTGGGTGTGACCCCCCCCCAAAAAAAAACAAAAAAAAATCAAAACAGCAATGATATATCACCTGTGCCAATGAGACTGCATATATAACAGAAAACAAAAACCATGCTAGTGTGAATGTGGTGGGAAAAACCCTTATAGGAAGCATGGTAGTAATGTTGACTGATTAAACCTTTTTGGAAAACAGTATAGACATTTCTCAAAAAAACTAACAATTGAGCCTCCATATGATCCAGAAATTTTCCTTCTTGGCATCTGCCTCAAGAGTCTAAAACTCCACTCAAAAAAGACATTTTTAATCCTGCATTTATTATAGCCCTATTCACAATAGCTCAAATCTGGAAACAACCCAAGTGTCCAAAAATATTACTAGATAAAGAAACTGTAGTATATACACAGAATTGAAGACTACTTGTCTATAAGAAAAAATGAAATCTTAAAATTTTCAGTTACATGGATGAATTTGGGAATAACATGATGAGTAAAGGCAGAAGAGAGAAACATATACAGAATGATCTCATGTGTTATGTATAAAAAGACATAGTAATATGCAGCTGGAGTGATAGAGCAGTAGTAGGTCATTTGCCTTGCAAACGGCTGATTTAGTATTGACCTTGGTTTGATCCCTGGTGTCCCATCTGGTTCTCTGAGCCAAGAGCAATTTCTGAATGCATAGCCAGGAATAACTCCTGAGCGTCATTGGGTGTGCCCGCCCCCCCCAAAAAAAACAAACAACAAAAAGACATAGTAATAGTAAGGGAATAACAAATGGTCAAAGTCAACTAAACCTGAGAACCCATTTACAGAACTAAGCTTACAATGTTGGAGGGATGGAGAGAGAAATGAAGGGTGGTTGATGGTAGGCACAACTTGGTGAATGGTATGGTGTTAAAACATTGTTTGCATGAAGCCCTATCATTAACAGTATTGTCAATTATGATACCTACAGTTAAAAGATAACATGAATATAATATATAAATAAAATATGTATTACCGTAGATTGACTCAGTGACCTATGATACATCAATAAATATCTGCTACTCAGATAAATAAATATATATTATATCCTTTGTCACAGTGCATTTATTAATTGTCATTTATTTGTTTTACCACCTTGAAAAAAATTGTCAAAAGTAATTAAGCAATACTTTTTCCATCAGAATATTCCATTTTTAAAATGCATTAGCTTGATTGTTCTCAGGAAATATAAAGAAAGTCTTTACTCCACACCTTTTCTGGACAGAGAAGAACATATACTGTATGATTCCATTTATATAAAAGAGAAATAAAGAAAATACTATCAAAAGTTTGAGAAAGTATTGCGGGATAGTTCTGGAAAGGTGACAATGACTTTTTACTTATATCTATATTCTACTAACAGAAGCTAACAAAGCTACATTTGAAAGCTTAAGCTGTACACTTTTGGGGGACCATACCCTTTTGTGCTAAGGATTATTCCAGGTGAGACTTGAGGGGTCATATGGAGTGCCAGAGATCAAACCCAGGATGGCATGTGCAAGGCAAGCACCACTGTAAATATCTCTAGCAAATTAATCTGTATATATATTTATGTACCATTTTATGTACTAGTAAATACAGTTAACATGCATGTAAGAATGCATATGTTCCCATATATCATCCATACAACCATAGATATTGTTCTTATAGAGCATTTAATAAGCTTAAGTAAAAGCATTTTTAAAGCTGAGCATTGAAATTCCTTGTGTCCCTTGTGCTGACTTGCCCTTTCTCAAAATTTTATTTGAACTCACACCAAGTTAAGAATTTAGGCATTTCAGCACATTTCTCTCCTCCCAGGGGAGGTTAAAAATAAGGAAATGTCACATGAAGACTTATATACCTCAGATGCAATTCTGCAATTGACTCTTAATCATCACATTTTCATCTCTAAGTCAATCTTCTTGACTTAAAATAGGTTCTTAGAGAACCTATTTTAGATAGCTGTGCAGTTGAGGTTTCAAATCCAGTCACTCCACCCACCTTCAACTATTTTTCAGACCCAGTTTAGTTGGAAATTTACAATTCCAACAATCCCAGAAGGATTATATTGTTGTTGGGAATGATCTGATGTGGAAAGTACAACCATAGAATTGGTCTAGAGCTATGTTTTCAATGGAATATTTGAAAATTAAAATTGGCTTTAAAATAAGAACTTTTACAAGCAGAATAATGAACTCTAAAACATTTATGATCTAGTCATAGGATCAAATTGCAATTCTTAGCCATATGCTACCTGATATTTTCTAATCTTACCCCATGTAAGTCTTTAAAAATGGAACACCCAACCATTTACTATAACTTCAGTGACATTCCAAGTAGGTTTTCCAAGTCAGTGCCACCAGAATCTTCTAGGAATTTGTTCGAAATGTCCATACTTTCTCTGTCAGCCCTGAATTTACTAAATCTGACATTGGAAATGGGGTCCCCTGACCTGTTTCTGTACTCATTCCAGGTAATTAGGATGAACAATATAAAATGAGACCCACAGCTATGAATAAATATTCTCAAAAAGGAGTTAAAAATTAACATTGTGTAGCATGTAAATGTATATTTCACATATTTAAATGAGTATAATAAAATTTCTAATTTATTTATTTGCTATAATTAGGGAAAAGAATATATATCAAAACAAACTATGCATAAAATGGCTAGTATATGTGTATTTGTATACACATGACTGATTTGCTTAGGGCCATTGGACCCCAGCTGGCTCCTCTGCACATGCTGATGCCTACTATAACCTATAACTAGTTCTTGTAGGGTTTAAAAATCATCTAACTTACCAATCCTACTATTGCCTCACAACTAGTGAGAATACCCCCCAAAAAGAATTGCTAGATCATAAATACAGTTCAGCTAAATTTAAGGCAGCATGTGAAAGATTACATTTTCTTGAAGGGAAATATGAAGCCAGAAAAAATATCTCCGAGATAAAGGTTTGGAAATAACGTGGAATAGTGCCATTAAAGAAACCCAACTTAAACAACAGAAGACTGTCTCTGAACTTGAGTCCTAGAAAAGCACCATCATTTCAGTTCATTGAACAACCAGCAGTATGAGATCTGGTGGATGTACTCTATAAAACATGAATATCAGGATTATCTCATAGAGCAGTTCATCCCACTGCTCTCTATAAACAGGAGTAGTATTAAGACATGTGAATAAAGCCAACCAGAATCAGCTTAAAAAACTGGAAAGGAAAGGAAAGGAAGAGAAAATAAAAAGGAAGAAAAACATTTGCAATTATGTTATTTAGATACTCTGTTCTGTCTGCTTCTATTTTTCTCTCTCCCCAAATTATCCATTAAATGTGTTGAATTCAATGGTTTTTGAAATAAAGTTTCGCATATATTACCACAAAATCATTTTTAGTTTTGGGGTCACACCCAGCAGTTCTCAGGGATTACTCCTGGCTCCTTGCTCAGAAATTGCTCCTGGCAGGCATGGGGGACCATATGGGGTACCAGGATTCAAACCGATGACCTTTTGCATGAAAGGCAAACACCTTACCTCCATACTATCTCCCGGGCCCACAAAACCATTTTTAAAATATTATCTCAAATAGAAATTTTCCTTCAAACTACCATCCCCAATGCTAAAGAACTTCCTATCTACTGTCTCAGTAACTTTGCTTTATCTGTGTATTTCTGTGAATTTCACACAAATGAAATCCCACACTGCAATGAATGAAATCCCTTCACTCCATGAAAGTAGCAATATTTTCCTGGTTCTTTTATACTTCAGTGTGTGTCAATTCTTCATTCATTTTGTGGCTAAATAATAGTCCACTTTACAGAGACACTGTGTTTTGGTCCTTTGTCAGAAATTTGTTTGTTCCCACTTTCTGGTTGTTATGCTAAAAACATTCTTTTTTTTTTTTTTTTGGTTTTTGGGTCACACCCAGCAGTGCTCAGGGGTTACTCCTGGCTCCATGCTCAGAAATTGCTCCTGGCAGGCACAGGGGACCATATGGGGCACCGGGATTCGAACCGATGACCTTTTGCATGAAAGGCAAACGCCATACCTCAATGCTATCTCCCGGGCCCCCCCTTTTTTTTTAAACCACTTTCTACCAATAGTTTGAATCTGTATTCAAATTCTAACACCATCCTGTATTCATTCTTAATCTATAAAATATAGATATCCAGGAGTAAATTATTCCATATATATTTAATATAAAAAACGAAACAAAAGAGGAGACCGATTTTCTGAGTCAGTACAACTTTCAGTCAATGTAAAGGACCAAACAGATGAATGCATTGGGCATGAAGGCCACTACTGCTCTGATTCCTTTGCCTAGAGATTATGAATGAAATGTTTCTTGAAATGATCGACTCTCGTAGTCAGTAATGTGAGAACTTTAGTCAGCTTCTCCCATTTTCTTTTCTGCTCAGCTCATTTTTACTGCTTCATTTAAACTCAGATCTATGCAAAAAGGAGAGTTGACACCTTTAGATGCAAACCCATAAAACTATTCTGTAGTCCTGGGGGCCGGGCGGTGGCGCTGAAGGTAAGGTGCCTGCCTTACCGCGCTAGCCTTGGACCGACCGCGCGGTTCGATCCCCGGTGCCCCATATGGTCCCCCAGGCCAGGGACGACTTCTGAGCGCATAGCCAGGAGTAACCCCTGAGCATCACTGGGTGTGGCCCAAAAACCAAAAAAAAAAAAAAAAAAAATTT
>PVKC010000292.1:0-74646 GCA_004027635.1 Crocidura indochinensis | reverse complement strand
TCATATTTCTGATGGTGATAAACTTTACATTTTGATGGTCATAAATTTTGCATTCTACATACAATGCATATATATTATATATTATGCACTGCATAATATATAGGTTATGTCTTATTAATTTTCACGTTTCTCATAGGGAATCTTAAACATAATTCCTTAGCCATAGAATAAATGACAGTAGAGCATCCCCTGAGCACTGAGTCAGGAGTATCTCACCTTCTTCCACAAAATAAAATAAAAAGCAGAATGATCTTGGGAGCTTTCTCCAAAGTATTTAGGTCTAAGGATAGTCCTGATAGACATGATAGACTTGCATGTCTGTGGTAGATTTTGCATGCAGGTTCAATCCCTGGTACCACACTTCTATATACATTGTTATAAAGCATAGTTTTCAATTGCATGATTCTTGGACCAGTAGCATAAACATTACCTTGGAAATTCTCTAAAATGAAAATTCTTCACCCCACCTCATAATAAATATTTTTATTATTTATTAAAAATAATAAAACAAGGGGCCCGGGAGATAGCATGGAGGTAAGGCGTTTGCCTTTCATGCAAAAGGTCATCGGTTCGAATCCCGATGCTCCATATGGTCCCCGGTGCCTGCCAGGAGCAATTTCTGAGCATGGAGCCAGGAGTAAGCCCTGAGCACTGCCGGGTGTGACCCAAAAATCGAAAATAATAATAATAATAAAACAAGAAAACTGTGAATGGAGTACAGAAAATTGCACTTTAATAGGTGTTTCTAGTTTTTGGCTATCACTGAGAGACACTAACTTTGAACTTTCAGGAATTCTGGGCAGGCACTCAAGCATATATTAAAATGATTCTCTAGATTAGTACATTATCAGAAAAGTCATTTCTTTATTGTTAATAAAATTGCTGGTATCATTACTTTGAGTAATTCCTTCAATACATTTAATCAAATGCTTTGAGTTTATGTTGAGAGTTTTGTTTGTTTTGGTTTAAGATTTGGGAGATTATATCTGGTGGTAATCAAGCTATTCTATGCTGTGTCTTGGGGGTCATTTCCAGCAAGGCTTTCTTTTTATTTTTTGTACTATTATAGCTAGAAAATCCTGGGCCTACTGCTAAATCAACTTTATTTTTAAAAAAAATCATAAACTTAATGATGTTTCCCAATTTTCAATAAAGGCATTTAATTAATAAAAGAGGAAGTTTGTTCTTAATACTTAATACTTAGTACTTTGCATGTGTAATATTCATTTTGGCCACTGAATTGCTATTTTGTTTTTTTCTTTTTTTTTACAGCTTCTTAACCAGTGTCTCTTATTCTCTTCCAATTGTGCTTATGGTTGCCTGGGTTGTATTTGTAGCTGCATTTGTAAAAAAACTTGTTTATGAGAAAGACCTCCGGCTTCATGAGGTATGTTAAAAAATTTCTCACTTTAATATGAATAAGTTCAATTGGCTAAATAATTATTTGCCAAGTTTTTTTTTTGGGGGGGGGTCACACCCGGCAGTGCTCAGGGGTTACTCCTGGCTCCATGCTCAGAAATTGCTCCTGGCAGGCACGGGGGACCATATGGGGCACCAGGATTCGAACCGATGACCTTTTGCATGAAAGGCAAATGCCTTACCTCCATGCTATCTCCCAGGCCCCTATTTGCCAAGTTTTTATCATGACTTGACAAACTCAGAAAGCCTGGCCTATATATTGTGATAACTATTATTTATTATTAATAATTATTTATTTTTATTATTAAATATTATACAAGTTATTTTGTTATCACTATAATGACATGTGATAAAATATTTTCTCAAAACAATTACATAGAAGGTTTTTTTCTGAAAATAAAAATCTGAAAATTCTGGAGGCCAGAGTGGTAAGGCATCTGTCTGCCTTGCCTGCACTAGTCTAGGATGGACTGCAGTTCGATCCCACGACTTCCCATAGGGTCCCCCAAGCCAGAAGCAATTTTTGAGCATGCAGCCAGGAGTAATCGCTGACCATCAGTGGGTGTGGCTCCAAAAACAAAAACAAAAAAATAAATATATCTGAAAATTCTGAAAGTACGAGCTCAATTTTATTATAAGTATTTTTGCCCATTACATTAGTGACTGCTAAGGCAAGATTATTATTATTGTCAGCATAAATGAAGATATAAACAGTATAGATATAGATGTAGACATAGACAAATGACTATTGTTAGCTCACAAGGAGCAAATTCTCTTCCCAGAATACTATGTCTTCTTCAATTACCTTCTTCTTTAGGGCTGAAGAGATACCTCAAAATGTTGAAACATATGCCTTGTATACATGGGGGTCAGATTCATAATGTGTCATAGCCCACATTAGAATCAAAAGAATCATCAAGAGTAGTCTCTAAATGCTACAAGGATCTTCCACTGATTCATGATTTATGAAAACTAATAATTTTGTACTGTGAAATCACTTAAGTTAATAAGGTGATGGTTAAAGACCAAAACTGAGATGCAAAGCATTAGCACTTCTTGGACATGTTCTTTATTATTATTTATCACCAAATTCAAAATATTTTAAATTTTAGAATTTATGAGAAAACGTTGTATATTTGTATTTTACCAGAATA
Source organism: Crocidura indochinensis (assembly GCA_004027635.1). Taxonomy (NCBI): domain Eukaryota; kingdom Metazoa; phylum Chordata; class Mammalia; order Eulipotyphla; family Soricidae; genus Crocidura; species Crocidura indochinensis. The sequence continues at coordinate 72,073 of PVKC010000292.1, read as the reverse complement.
TAAAAAATTTATCCTCTTATCCTTAATAAGTCCATCTACTCATTCATGGAGTAGAAGAAAAAAATGCTAAATCATTTCAAAACTGGGGCACAACAATTTCTGCAAAGTCTAGATGACAATTTGAAGTAATGAGGTTAGAATAACCTGCTAGCCTAATTGTACTTTTTACACTGACTTTGCCAGTGCTTCTAGGCAATTGATCATATATTTTACAAGTTGTAAATTACTTCTTTATATTTTATTATGTCTTCATTAGATTCTAAGGATTGTTCTACAGTTTGAATCTACAGTTCTTGCCTTTTCTATTTGGATTCTGGTTGATTCTCACAGATGCACTTTCATATTTCAGTTCTAATCTAATAATATCTCATCAGCTAATTTGAACCCTGCTATATCAGAGATCTTGTGCAAGAACTTCCTAATTCCAATTTAGAAACTTGAATCCATGCTCGAAACCATAATTTTGATTGCTAGCTTCATAAATTAACACCTTAACTTTCTCTTTGAAGTTTCTGCTACTCAGAAATGAATCTTCACGATTAAAGAAAAACTTTGAAGTATACAACTGTAATAAAACTTTTCTACTTCAAAATAAATACCTTACATATTTTTTGCATTAAAATGCATTATAATGGAGTTTCTGTTTATATATACACATGTATATGCATGTATATTTAGTGCATATAAATATGTTATGAACATTCATATAAACAAGTATACATGCATTCTATGTTTAATAATATTCTGACCATATCTATGGATGCTATCAAAATATCCAAGGAGTGTCCTTTCTAAATTAAAAATATAAAATTTAGGATTGTAAAGTGAACAAAATATTAGGACTTAGGTCAAAGGAAGTGTGTTACCTGGCAGTATTAAATGCTCAATTCTGACTGTGCTCTGATATCACTTCTGATGGGCTTCAGGGAGCCATATACTAAGCCTGGTATTAAGCACAGGTCAGTTACGTGCAAGGCAAATGCCTTAATTCCACTTCTATCTCTCTCTCTTCTCTCTTTTTTTTTTTTTTTGGTCTTTTTGGGTCACACCCGACAGTGCTCAGGGGTTACTCCTGGCTCCATGCTCAGAAATTGCTCCTGGCAGGCACGGGGGACCATATGGAGCTCCGGGATTCGAACTGATGACCTTTTGCATGAAAGGCAAATGTCTTACCTCTATGCTATCTCCCGGGCCCCCCACTTCTATCTCTATGCCTCTAAACTTAACAAGGTTTTTCTATGGGATAGCTCTGTTTCTTCATTTTTGCGGTCAAATCAAAGAGTGGAAAACCATGAACTTGAAAATTTTGCGGTCAAATCAGAGAGTGGAACACTCTGAACTTGAAATCAGGGAATCAGACTTTGGAACTCTCAGTTCTTATTCACTACATCTCAGACTCTTAAGTTCTCTGAGCCTTATCTATATTTCAATCCACAGTACACTTCCAGACTATAGCTCCCCTCCTGCCAGGACAGAGGTGTTCAGTTATCCATCCTATACCAATTCTAAAATAATGACGTTTTATTTCCCATTTTATGCTCTGACATTGGGAGGCACTTGATAAAGTGTCATTACTTATTTAACAATTATTTGTCTTTCTCAGTAGCATGTAAAATAATACTTCTTAAAATGAACAGTGTCCTAATTTCCAAAGCACATGGTCTTTTTGTAATGTGACTGATAGAAACAGACATGAAATTAATGGCCTATTCCTAGCGTCTCTTGCTCAGCCTTCTCTAGTGCCCTCAGTTTTATTCTAACCTCCTCATTTGAAAAGATGGAAAAGCTGAATCCATAGAGCTAGAGATGAGTTACTGAGAACTAGTTACTGATGTATCTGAGTCTTGTACTTCAGTATATTTACTTCCAATCAAGATTCCTTTCAATATCTAACTATATTTTCTCCTGGAATCTTATATTGATATCACAGACTCTTTAGAAATTCTGATGTCAAGGGTTAATATCATGTATTATTATTATTAAAATCACATTTTAATATCATAGTTTTTATTTTCATTTATTTATTTTTCTGTTTATTTATTGCAGCCTAAAGTTTTCATCTACTACTTCTTTCTCATTTTGAATGAATTAAAAATGATTAATTTTTGTTCCTATACCAATAAGTTCTCAAATCTGGGCATGGAATTAAAATGAGTTGCTTTTTTTAACAAAGCCATTAATCCTTGACTTTGTTATGATGTGATGCCAGTGAATTTCTATAATTTGTTAAATAAATTAGCACAAATATTAATGTGCAATAAAGTTATTTATTAAATTAAGTCCTTACTTTTTTTTACTACTGACAGTGTGTTTTACAATGGCTTTAATATTTACACTTTAGGCATACAATGTTACTTATAGCATATCCAAAAACACCAATAATACAAACTCTTAAATAAAAGCTATAAACATAATGCCTTTGGATTCAGTTTTAATCTATATTTCTACCTCTTAAAATTTGAAACATTAAATTTCTACACCAAAGTTGGTTTTAAATAAATGAAAAGTCTTTTTTTTTAATTATTTTTGAACTGTGGGCTCATTTCATTTATTTTATTGACTATGTCACTATTGATACTGTTTGCTGATATTCAGTTGTAATCATGATATGGAATTGTTTTATCTCTGTTTAGAGAAGAAACTGAAACTATCTGTGGATGCAGAGATGTTATCAAAAATATGCCAGAATATTTTTCTTTTTCCACGTTCACTTTCATATATTTTTGAAATAAATTACTCATGCCCCTAGAAAATGGTCATAACATTTGTAATACTAGCAAAAATTCACTTATTTGGATGATTTTTAATTGAGATATAATGTAGTATTCTTCAAAATGAATTAGGTTCTGACATTCTCATGGAATTGAATACAAATATCAATGTCAAGTACATTTATTATGTATCTCCCTGACAAGATTAACTTCAATCCTATGTATCAGATTTCCTTTAATGTGATAGCAAACACATTTAGAAGAAGCTAGCAAGAGGGGTCAAAGTAACAGTTTCTTGGCAGGTAGAGTGTTAGCCTTGCATGCAGTTGAACTGGGAAGCCTGGGATTTATCTCTGGCTTCCCTGTTGATTATCCCTGAGACTGCCAGGAGTGATCCCTGAGCACAAAACCAAAGTAAGCCCTGAGCATTGTTGAATGTCATCCTCAAACCAAAAAATTAAATGAAATTGTGACATAGAAAATATTGTATAATTGAAATCTTAAAATTAATATTACAAAACTTTCTTCTTGTGACTTCTTTTATCATAAATTGGGGGCAGAGAGATTAAGCCCAGAGCAGAAGTATTTTCTTGAGCAAGAAGTTATCATTAACTTATGAGTTGCTTGATTTAAGACACTTGAGACACAAGTGACTAATTATAAAGATGGCACCTGATATCTGTCACATGGAAAAGGTTCAATGACATCCAAGAAAATACCTGCCCTCTGAGACCATGTTCAATCAACAATCTTGATCTTATTTATTATAATAAAGTCAGCAGTGGATCTAGAAAATTTCTCTATTACCAATTGTTCTGGTTGCTCTTTCTCTTTGAGTAGCAGCTGTTCCTCTCAGAGCATAAAATTCTGACTTTAGCTTTGAATTCCATCTTTAGAATGTCAAGTAGTAAACACAATTGGAAGCTTCAACTTTTTTTTTTACCAACTCTTAGGTGTGAGATCTGATTTTAAGTCCTGACATTTTCAAGATTACAATAATAAACACCTTTAGCCCTGGTCTTCAGGTTTGCCAAACAACATTATAACAAGACGGTGTATGAAGAATATTTTAGATATGTAAATCTTTTTATATTGCAGCTATCAGCTGTCAAGTAATGAAAATACATTTAGAGTTGAAGGTCCTTTTCCATACACTTGAAGTACCTTTGATTTTTTTTATCACCTAGTGAAATTTCTTGAAATTGACTTTCACTGACCTATATGACTGTTTGGGTGGGCTGATATTTTTTCAATTTAAACCACATAAATTCAGGCAGCTAAGGGATAGTTATAAGCCTTCTACAATTATATTCATGTAAGCAAAAATGTAGAAAGACTTCTGACTATGCAAATAACAAAAAATGGCAAATAAAAAGTTAATATGCCTTTAGCATATCTGAATAGATAAAGTAGTAATTTTCTAAGATGGGTCTGACTGTAGGAAATGAATTTCTAAAATAATACCCTTGAGTCCTTTTTTTACTCCAAATGTGATTTTATGTTCAATGATAATATATTAAAATTGGAGACAGTTTTTATAGTGAATCTTTGCTCCATGTTGATATTTTTAATCTGACCTAGAGTTTCATTCAAGTGAAAGCATTGATTTGATGTCTTTACTGCAATAGGTGAAAGGAACTGGGAGGAGATAAGCAATAGGGAAAAAAAGAAGGTAAGGAAAAGGGCAGGGTTAAGAAGAAAAGTCACAGGCTTTTTCTCAATGATGATTACTTAAGGCCCACAGCTTAGACTGTTGGCAGTCAGGTAGCTGTTTCCATGGTAACAGAAATAGCAGAGTTATCAGAATGTGGCAAATTGCAATGGCAGAAAGTGAAATACACTATTTTGTTTGTAGAGCCAAAGATTTTATTATGTTGCTGTGTTATGTTGGTTATTTAGTAGACTGGTATGGGGAATAGACACTGAAAATTCTGGGTTTACAAAAATTTACCAGATTATAGGGTGATACTTGATATTTATTGTTTTTTTAATGTATCTATAAAGGGACTAAAGAGATAGTGCATGAGTTAAAAAAATTGTCTTGCACATGCCCACCCTGATTTGATTCCCAGAATGCCAAATTTCAGGAGTGATCCCTGAGCACAGAGCCAGGAATAGCCTCTTAGCACTGCTTGTTCTAACTCTCCAACTACCTGCCAAATAAACTCAATAAAAATTGACTAATAGAGCTTAGGAAATAGCTCAATGATTTAAAGCACATCCTTCACATGCCCCAGGCTTACCTTCAGGTCTGGCATCTTAGTCTAATCACTTCCTGAAGCACAAAACACTTGACTACCGTGTGACCCAAACACCAGATAAATAAATAATGGAGATAGGAGCTTCAAAGGAAATAGTCAATAGGATACAAAGGCTACCCACAGAATGGGAGATACTATTCATCCAATACCCATCAGATAAGGGCCTAATTTCTAAGATATATAAGGTACTGACAGAACGTAAGAAGTAAAAACATTTAAACCCATCAAAAACTGGGGAGAAAATTGAGCAGACACCTCCTCAAAGAAGAAAATACAAATTTCCAAAAGGCATATGAAAAATGCTACACATCACTAGTCAAAACAAATCAAAACAGCAATGTACCATCTCATGTCATAGAGTCTGGCACACATCACAAAGAACCGAACAATCACTATGGCAGGTATGTAGGAAAAAAGGAACTCTCATTCACTGCTGATGAGAATGGTGACTAGTCCAGCCTTTCTGAAAAACGATATGAAGTTTCCTCAAAAAACTGGAAATTGAGATCCCATATGATCTAGCTATCCCAGTACCAGGGATAGCTAGGAACACAAAAACACAATACAAAATGTCTTCTGCTCACCTATATTCATTGAAGTGTTATTTACTATAGCCATAATCTGGAAATATCTCAGATGCCTGACAAAAGATGAGTGGCTAAATAAACTGTGATGCATATACAGAATAAAATACTATGCAACCATCAGAAAAGAAAAGTCATTAATTCTTTCTATACATCAGTAGACATGGGCACTATTATACTGAGTGAATTAAATCAGATAAAGAAAGATAGACACCATATAACCTCACTCATCTTGGGATTGAAGAAAAATAAAAGACAGTATGACAATAATACTCAGAGACAATAGGGATGATAGCTGGAAGGACCAGCCCATGATATGAAGCTTACCACAATGAGTGGTAAAGAAATAACTATACTAACAACTATCACAATGCTAATAAATGAGAGAATTAGAATGCCTGCCTCTCAAATACAGGCAAGGAGTGAAGGAGGAGAGATATGGGAAGGTTACACTGGTGAAGGAGGTGTTCTTTTTTTTTATTACTGAAACCTATTTGTAATTATGGTGCTTAAATAAAGATATTATTTTAAAATAAAAAACTTTAAAAAGCAATATTTTACCTCATCTTTAACATTAATCATATCTTATCAAAACTAGAAAATTTGGGGCCTGGGAGATAGCATGGAGGTAAGGCGTTTGCCTTTCATGCAAAAGGTCATCTGTTCGAATCCTGGTGCCCCATATGGTCCCCTGTGCCTGCCGGGAGCAATTTCTGAGCATGGAGCCAGGAGTAACCCCTGAGCACTGCCGGGTGTGACCCAAAAACCAAAAACAAAAACAAACTAGAAAATTTACATTTCTCAGAATTAAAACATGTCATCAAATTGAAAGAAATCTAGGATCAGGGGATTTTAGAACACTCAAAATTCTTTTCATAACTTGGTAGAATGTTTTTACCTCTGGGCTAAATATTGAGTTATTAAACAATATCAGTTGAAATAAGGGCATATATTATTTGAGATACATAAATTTATTTAGGGTATATGAGTGTCATTTTTGGAAAGTGGGGCTAAAAATCTGATTTAGATGCCAAGTGTCTGTAGCAAAACACAGTGTTACATCAGAATTATTGTGTTTTAAATTCTTAGTAATTAGGGATATTATTTTTTCCTTGTAAATTAATATTGACTGCTAGTTCAGTAATCATTTGTTACATATACACATATATAAAATTTTTATTGCTATTCAAACTGTCTATTTTTTACCAGCTTGAAAATGCTGTGCGTACATGCAAGTCAAATTTCTGTTGTAAAATTCTGCAAGAGAATCCATAGATTTCAATGATTTTTTCTAATCTAGTTTTAATCTAGAGACATTATTTTTTAACAGAAGGAAAGGGAAGAAATTTTCCATTTATACCTTTTTATATTAGGACATGCTGAATATACATACAATTTAAGATGACCTCATATAAGTAGTCATATTACCTTTATGTAATGAACATGACAAATATGGGAATTGTTAAATCTCATTACATTCATGTCTACATTTTGGCATGGAAATAAATTATTGGCATTTGTGAAGAAATATATCTCTATTTATATGCATATATGTGCTTTTATGTGTTTAGACATATATATTAGCTTATATATTCACCCAATACCCATCAGATAAGGGCCTAATATCTAAAATATATAAGGTACTAAGAAGTAAAAACATTTAAACCCATCAAAAACTGGGGAGGGGTAGAAAAGCGAACAGACACCTCCTCAAAGAAGAAAATACAAATATAGTACGAATACAAAGAAAATACATATAATCTTTCAGGGCCAGAGCCATAGTGCAGTGTTAGAGTGTGGCATTTGTCTTGCACGCGGCTGACCCAGGATGGACCTCGGTTCGATCCCTGGTGCCCCAAATGGTCCCCCAAGCCAGAAGCGATTTCTAAGCGCACATCCAGGAGTAAACCCCTGAGCGTCACTGGGTGTGGCCAAAACAAACAACAACAACAAAAAAAACATGACCTTTCTTTTTTACAGTACATGAAGATGATGGGCGTCAACTCCTGCAGTCACTTTTTTGCCTGGCTAATAGAGAGTGTTGGATTTTTGCTGGTTACCATCATCATTCTCATCATTATCCTCAAGTTTGGCAATATTCTTCCTAAAACAAATGGATTCATTTTGTTCCTGTATTTCTCTGACTACAGCTTTTCAGTCATTGCTATGAGCTACCTCATCAGTGTTTTCTTCAGCAACACCAACATAGCAGCTCTAATTGGCAGCCTCATCTACATCATTGCATTTTTCCCTTTTATTGTCTTGGTTACAGTTGAAAATGAGTTGAGTCATGTCATAAAAGTATTCATGGTGAGTCAATTATTATAGTTGGGTGGTGAGGGTCTGAGCAAATAGGTCCCTTTCTTGCACTTAAACTCTTACTGAAAGTACACTTACCGAATTTAAAGATTAGTGACAACTGCAGAAACTCAACTATATTCCTGATAGTGCTCCTTGCATTATCGAGTTTCACACAAGAAAGAGACCATAAAAAGGAAATGTTTTGCCCAGAGTTTCTAGAACCAGCGTTTATAAGGCTGTTAAGAAATAGTTTCTAAATAAGAATAGTTGGAATAGAATATATCATATTCTAAGGATCATCAAGAATTCTTACTTTTCTCAAATCCAATTCCCTAAATGTCTTAAAGCCTCTATTACTGGAATTACTCTCATATATTAAGAATTCTTATAGTCTTTGTGACATATGCTGTAGCTTATAGGTATAATGACAAATGTACTGACAACATATAATCAAATTTAAATTCCTTTTTCCTTTCCACTCAAAAGCACTAAATTAGCTTAAGAATTTAAATAAAGACAGTAAGTTTAATGACTGAAATTTGGAAAGCAGAAGAAAATCTTCTTACATATGGTCATACTAAAGCTTTCCTGTTTATGAAAAAGGAAATTGATAAATTTAATCAATCATTAAGTTTTATTACTTAATACATATGTAGTTGGTATTTTAATATTTATTTTTCACTCATAGTACCTGTTTCTGAAATAAATTTAAGAAATAAATACCTTTTCTAACTCTTAGCATTTTGTTTTGATTTTATTGAGGAATTGCTAATATTTGATCTATATTTAAATTTTGGATATTTTTTCCAAGTTACAATTTTCTTGGCATTTTTTTTTCATTATTCCCTCTCTCCATCTTTTGATTTGCAATGTTCTTATTCAGGGACTTCTTTAATTTAAATTGTTTTACTTTAACTGAACAATTGTTAATATTTGATTTATATTTGAATTTTGGATATTTTTCAAGCTACAATTTTCTTGGCTTTTTTTTTTTATTATTCCCTCTCTTCCCTTATTTCAAAGTTGCAACATTCTTGTTCAGATACTTCTTTAATTTAAATTGCTCTGATAATTAGTGTCAATTTTATCTAAGTTTCCAAAGTTATAAGTATGTAATGACACCTTTGTGATGTGTAGGAAATCCTTAAGAGCACCCTCTGCTTCTATTTCCTTCGTAGAGTTTCCTGTCCCCTGCAGCCTTCAGCTATGCAAGTCAATACATTGCACGCTATGAGGAGCAAGGCATTGGTATGTTTCTTTCCTTTAACAATGGTTATTTTGGGGGGCCTGGGAGATAGCATGGAGGTAAGGCGTTTGCCTTTCATGCAAAAGGTCATCGGTTCGAATCCCGGTGCCCCATATGATCCCCTGTGCCTGCCAGGAGCAATTTCTGAGCATGGAGCCAGGAGTACCCAAAAACAAAAACAAAAACAAAAACAAACAAAAAAAACAATGGTTATTTTTTTCCTCGCTATAGTATGTTTCATAGAATAAATACATTTGTTCACTTTTTAGGTCTTCAATGGGAAAATATGTATAGTTCCCCAGTGCAGGATGATACTACCTCATTTGGTTGGCTTTGCTGTTTTATTCTGGCAGACTCTTTCATTTATTTCCTTATTGCTTGGTATGTTAGGAATGTTTTCCCAGGTAAGAACTTTCTTTTTACAGATATTTGTCTTATACTGTTGCTCTCTTTCCAAATTATCAAATATATATCTTCTAAAATTCACTTTGCCATCTTTAAAATCAATATATGTGTGTGTGTGTTTTCCAGGCTGTGATAATTCACCATCGAATTTTTTCAATGGAAGGAGTAAATTATTAAATATGTAATCCAATCTTTGCAAGTGAGAGTATGAGATAATGTAAGGCAAAACTAAGTCTCCTAAATCCTAAATCTGAGAATTTTCTAAATTCAAAGAGGAAAAAAATTACTTAGATTCCTCCTTCTAAGTGGTTATCTCTTCTAACACAAGTTTTCTAACACAAGTTTTCTGTCTTGGTCTATTGATATTTAAATACTTTTCTGATATTATAAATAAGAGTACTCTATATATGTAACATTTCCACGAAAAAAAAAAAAAACCAGTAAGGACCCGAAGCAAACTAGAGATTGTTTGGGATTTGGTGTGGAAGCAGGGAAGATAGATATGAGGAAATGTTATGAAGTTATAAAATATACTAAAAATTTATTGTGGTTATTTTTAATTTTAAATCATCTAATTATATACTTATAACAAGTAAATGTTATAGTTTACAATTTCTTGTTAACATTGTTTGAAAAGGAAAGAATGAAAGAATGGCTCTTATTTATTTACTTTGAACATTGAGACTACTTTATTCTACATAGAATCCCTTAACTAAACATACTTCCTGAACAATATACAACATTCAGTTGTTTCAGTTCTGGGCTTCATATTAATAATCTACTAATAATTGCTCTTCCTGATACATTTCATTACAGGAACATATGGTATGGCAGCACCCTGGTACTTTCCAGTCCTTCCTTCCTATTGGAAGGAGCTACTGGGATGTGCAGAGGCGAAGCATGAGAAAAACAATGGCCTTATGTTTACAAATATCATGATGCAGAACACCAACCCATCTGCCAGGAAGACAAGTAGGTCAATTACATGTGCTATTGTGAGAGAAATGATATAAATTTTACATGACTAGTCATTTTAATTATGTTTTCTAGATGACAGAATTATCCTTTTAGTCATGGATGACTATGTCTACACATATGTGCTTGGACTCTTATGGAGATTAAATTGTGGCTTTTTTCTGGGCTCATTAGCTCAGTTTGTTAGCATATGGTACTAATTAGGCCAAGATTGCAAATCCCTTTGTGGTCCAGTCAGACTCACATAGAGAAAAATTTTATTCCTTGGCTATATTCTGCACCCCTAACTCCAGCCATCTGCCACTAGTCAGAAGGAGTAACCAAGTAATAAGTATGGGTAATTAGCACAGCCCATAACCAATCCTGCAAAGATGGATTCAAGTTCATATCTTACTGATGTTGGTTGGATGAGGTCTGTCACCTTATGAAGTAATAATGATACTTCTGTAATTCCAGAAACAGAATTTTACAAACCACAGGTGTGAACAAGTCTTGTCACTATAATATTGCATTTATAGATACCCCAAAGTTGCCATCATTCTGTTCAATTGCAGGACAATATCTTAGACCTATCTTTAAATATATGACATTTTCTTTTCTTTTTTTTTGGGGGGGGGGCACACCCAGTGACGCTCAGGGGTTACTCCTGGCTATGCGCTCAGAAGTCGCTCCTGGCAGGCACGGGGGACCATATGGGAACCGGGAGATCGAACTGTGGTCCGTCCTAGGCTAGGCAGCAGGCACCTTACCTCCTGCGCCAGCTCCCGGCTCCCGACATTTTCTTAATAAAGAAAATACATATTTATAATCTTATTCTGAAATAACATTTTTTCATAAGCATGTTATAAACCTTAGAAACTGTGGATTCCCTTGGAGTCAGAGAGATGGCATAGCAGTAGACCTTTTGCCAACTGACCCAGAACGAACCTGGGTTTGACTTCTGGGATCCTATATGGTCCTCCGAGTCTACCAGGAGCTATTTCTGAGTGCAGAGTCAGGAGTAACCCCTGAGTGTCACCAGGTTGGCTCCCAAACCAATATACATACATACATACATACATACATACATACATACATACATACAATAAAAAGAAACTGTGGATTTCCACTTAAATTTACCTTTTTTGGGGAGATCTAGTGGTGCTTCAGAGGCCCAAGTATTCCACCATAATTCTCATCCAACTGAGCTAGCAGTTCAAATGCGCATGCCCAAAGATGCCATGCTGCATGAGTTCAGTGGCACCAGAAATACTTGAGCCACCCCAACAGTGCTAGGGACTACCATGGATGAAATCTGATGGTACTTGGATGCATTCATCTCTATGTACTCTGTGATGTTTGGAGAACTATGTGTGCTGGGACTGAAACTTAGGTAGAGTTCATGCTAAGTATATACACTAATTATTATATTTCTATCATCCCCTAATCTTTTATTTTTTAAATATTTTATTGAAGCCATTGTGATTTCCAAAGGTCTTTCATAGTTGGGTTTCAGACATACAATGAATCAGGTCCAATCCCACCACCAGTGTCCACCTCCCTCTACCAATGTTCTCAGAGTGCATTCCAAACCAGGCCCCTGCCCCCCAGCCTGCCAGTATAACAGATAGTATAACAGGTTTATTTTAAGTTTTTATTGTTAAAGTTTGGATCTCTTGATTCCATTGCTGCCCTTGGCTTGAATATTTAGTTCTGTCCTTTTTTATACATTACCAATGTACCTGATACAACTTGGCCACTGGCTCCTATCCTTTCATATTTGTGTTCCTCCTTCTCCACTCAAAAATCTTTCCTTTCCTCATTCTATGGGACAATGGTTGTTCTTTAGACAACTAAGAAGGTCTGAAGATTATGATAAATTATTTGATCCATAATTTTTTTAACTTAGACCGTTTAAAAGTCTTCTATCTCCATATTTCTCTCTTCCACTACTCTTTCCTTCTTCCCCTTCCTTAACCTCCCTTCTTTCATTCTTCATTTCATTATTTCCTTTTTCTGAAATAGTAAGTATCAAAACTAAAGTTATCCACAAGCAAGGCATGTGTTTTACCACTGAATTATGTTCTAGGCCAATTAATTAAAATTTTATTAAATTTCGGAAGAAACTATTCACCCAATACATATCAGATAAGAAGCGAATATTGAAAATATACAATGCACTGACAGAACTTAACAAAAAAAGAACATATAACCCCATCAAAAATGGGGAGAAGAAATGAACAGGCACTTTCTTAAAGAAGAAATACAATGGTCAAAAGAAACATGAAGAAATGCTCCACATCACTAATCATCAGTGAGATGCAAATCAAAACAACAATGAGGTACCATCTCACACCACAGACACTGGCATAAATCACAAAGAACAAGAACAATCAGCTCTGACAGGGATGTGGAGAGAAAGAAAATATTAACTGCTGGTGGGACTGCCTTCTAGTCAACCTTTATGGAAGACAATATGGATATTCCTCAAAAAACTGGACATTGAGCTCCCATATGATCCAGCTATACCACTCCTATGGATATACCTTAGGAACATAAAAATACAATTCAAAAATGCCTTCCTTGGATCTGTATTCATTGTTGCTCTATTTACAATAGCAAGACTTTGAAAACAACCAAAATGCCCTTCAACAGATAAATGGCTAAAGAAACTGTGGTACATATACACAATGGAATAGTATGCAACCTTCAGGAGAGATAAAGTCATGAAATTTTTCTATACATGAATGTACATGAAATCTATTATGCTGAGTGAAATAAGTCAGAGAGAGTAGACATAGAATAGTCTCACTCATCTATGCATTTTAAGAAAACTTAAAGACATAATTGCAATAATCCCAGAGACAATATAGATGAAGGCCAGCTCACAATATGTAGCCTACCACAAAGAGTGGTGCATGCAGTTTGGGAAATAATTACACTAACAACTCTCATGACAATCTTAATAAGTGATATATGTAGAATTCCTGTCTTGAATACTGGTAGGGGTGGAAAAGGAGGTGTGGGCATTGATGGTGGAAATGTTGCACTGGTAAAGGAGGGTGTTTTGTTTATGACTGAAACCCAACTGCAATCATGCTTGCAATCATGGTGCTTAAATAAATATTGTATTAAAATTTATTAAATTTAGTTATTATAGTCTAGGTAACTTGGTTATAAATTGTGTTAACATTCATGATTTTGATGTAACTGTGTTCTCACACTTCACCAGCCCAAAAGTGTTTCTCTATCATTATCTCTATTTCATTTTTAGTTCACATCTTCATTCTTGTTCAGCTTCTTTTTTAGTTAAGGTAAATATAACTCTGTATTTTCTTTCTTTGTGAGCTTACAAATCTATTGATTTCCCTCTAGGTCCTGAAAACATGTTTCCCTCAAACATTGAACCTGAACCTAAAGACCTTACAGTTGGAGTTGCCCTACATGGAGTTACAAAGACATATGGATCAAAAGTTGCTGTTGATAACCTCAATTTGAACTTCTATGAAGGACATATTACTTCATTGCTGGGTCCCAATGGGGCTGGAAAAACTACTACAATGTATGCTATTTATAAAGCATATTTTTATAGAAACACATCACTTAATACTTACTTGCCTGTTTTGTGTAATAATATGATAGATGTAATAAGATCAAATTAAAAGCCTTAATATGCAGTACAAATCAGTGATAACCAGACTGTGATTTCAAAGACCAAGACCAGATAAGATCCTCTAGTTAGAAGAAACTACACTACCCTGTACTTCTTATCAATTTTAATTCAAATATTAGATCATTATACAGTATAGGTTATACATTTTTCGATGTATGTTATAGATTCCAGTTTGACATCAAATTCTTTGATCCACATTGAATTGACCTTGTGTAAAGTATGAATAGGGATACAGCTATAATTTTTATATGTGACTTTCCACGTTTACTAGCTCCATTTGTTGAATAGGCTATCTTTACTCCATTTTATGTTCTCAACTCCTCTGTTGAAAATTAGTTGATCATTTATGTAGGTATTTGTTCTTGGTTATTCTATCCTGGTCCATTAGTCAGAGACCCTTATTCTAGTACCATGTCATTTTGATCATTGTAGCTTTATCATACAGTTTCAAGTTAGGTAATGAGATACTTCTAAATTACGTATTTTCTTAGAATGGCATTAGCTATTTGTTTTTTGTGTGTGTGTGTTTCCATACAAACATTATTACTGACTGCTTTTAAGTCCTTAAAGACTGCTGAAGTTGGATGGTGGTTGCATTGAATCTATATGACAATTTAAGTAGGGTCATTTGTCAATAATTATTCTTGCAATCAATGGACCAATATTTTTAAATAGAAACACTTTATATTAAATAAATATTTTGGCATTTTCTTATATAATAGGAAGTTCTGACAAATTTTGGCCCATAGTCTTAGCATGGTCAGAGAAATAATTGGATTTTAGTATTGACCATTTTTTTGAAAAAGTACAACTAAATACTGGCTATCTTTTATCTCATCAATATGTATTGACATATTGCTAAATTTATTCCATTTACTTACACTTATCTTATATTCATTATTTAAGTTTAATTTTGTATCCTGATATAAACATACGCATCCTCCTGCTCCATCACAGGGAATTTTTTTTTTTTTTTGGTTTTTGGGTCACACCCGGCAGTGCTCAGGGGTTACTCCTGGCTCCATGCTCAGAAATCGCTCCTGGCAGGCACGGGGGACCATATGGGGCACCGGGATTCGAACCGATGACCTTTTGCATGAAAGGCAAACGCCCTACCTCCATGCTATCTCCCGGGCCCCTCACAGGGAATTCTTGCCTTGACTCATAAACAAAAAAAATCACCCATGGTAAAATATAGATTTTAAAATTTAGGAGATGATACATGTGCTATTATTTTGTATTCTTTAATTAATTAGCATTTTACAAGTCTGTCTGGGAAAATTTTTATATATCTTTAAAGAGACGTTTTGTTTTTAGCATTTTACATTTCTTAGCTGAAGTTTCTCTCTAAGATGTGATTAGATGTCAACAGCCCTTATTAAAGAAAAGGTGTCCATTGTTAGTAATCTTGTTTAGAGTTATCAATGAGTAATATCAGTGACTGTCAAATTATATTAAAATTAAATATATTTTGTAAATAAAAGAGGACAAAGGAAAGTCATGAAATGAGTAAATTAATGTGTAGATGTTTAAATTCAGAGTCAACTTTCTATATGATTTATCAGGAAATGTTTCTAATGGGCAATGAGAAGATATAGAAAGACTTTTGAAAGATGGAAAAAAACATTAATTTTACTGATTATATGAAGTATGTTATTTTTATTTAAATATCTTATTTTGAGAATAATTGCATTTTGTATTGATTCCCTATTGAATGCACAAGTATTCAGTCTGGAGGTAACCGGAGATCATGTAGAAAGTAATAAAGAAAATTGTAAATTGTTGTAAAACAGTTAAGATTTCAGGTTTTTGCAATCAGTAGATGGGTTTATCCTAAAGTTAAACAGTGAAGGCACAGATTTGAGGAAAAAGATAATACAAAGGGTGGCTTTGTTTTTGTTGATTTGTTGGAGTTAATTTGTGTGCACACAGAAGTTTGTGTATATGTTTGCATTGCTCTTGAGGATTTACTGTTGATCTACATGCCAGATTCAATTTTAAACATGTTGAGTTTAAGGCCTTTGAAGGGCATCTCAGAGGAAGTGGCATTGCGTGTTGGATGAATGAAAGAAGGGTAGAATTGAGTGATGAGGCTTTTCCAGAAAATAGAAAATCTAAGACTCAGTGATTTAGAACTATTATCTGATGCTGGAGAAGGACATTAGTTTTCTCAAAGAGAGAGTAAAAGTAGTTAAAAGTAGTTAAAAGTAAAGTAGTTAAAAGTAGTTATATCTGTCTATTACCCACCAAGACTAACGTCATTAGAAAGTACATTATGTTTAAATATCACATTAACAGCATAAAACTAGTTTATCTCTTACTAATTCCTTTTTAAAACTATTTCTTTATTATTTTATCAAAACCATTGTGATTTCCAAACTCCTTCATGGTTGGATTTCAGACATACAATGAATCAGGGCCAATCCCACCAACAGTGTCCATCTTTCTCCACCAATGTTTCCCAAGTGCAATACCACCCTTCCCTGTCCCCAAGCCTGTAATTGTAACAGGCTAATTTTAAGTTTTGATTGTTAAATTTGGGTCTCTTAATTCCATTTTTGTTGTTGTCTTTGGCTTGGTTTCATCGTGCTTGCATTTCCCATTAACAACTGAAGTATCTGTAGTCTGAAAATCAGGCTTGAATCATTCCTAAATTGTTATTTCTTTATTCCTAGTTCCATGCTTACTGGGCTATTTGAGGCTACAGTAGGTACCATCTTTGTTTATGGAAAAGATATCAAAACAGATCTAAACACTGTGAGAAAAAGCATGGGTGTCTGCATGCAGCATGATGTCTTGTTCAGTTATCTTACAACCAAGGAGCACCTTCTCTTGTACGGCTCCATCAAAGTTCCTCACTGGACCAGAAAGCAGCTACATGAGGAAGTGAAAAGGTCAGTTACAACAGGAATGTACTGTTATACATGTGTTACAACATGTGCTGGTAACTATGCTCAAGAAATCAATCATGGGGGCCAGAAAGATAGCTTGGAGGTAAGGCGTTTGCCTTGCATGTGGACCCCCGAGCCTACCAGGAGCAATTTCTGAGTGTAGAGCCAGGAGTAACTCTCTGGGCGCTGCCGACTGTGATCAAAAAACCAAAAATGAAAAACTGGGGTCAAGCCCCGGCATCCCATGTGGTACCCCAAGCCCACCCTGGAGTGAGCTCTAAGTCCAAAGCCAAAAGTAAGCCTTGAGCACAGCAGGGCACACACACACACCCCCAAATTAAAACATATTAATGCCAATAGGAAACATTTCCCAATAGAGGTTACTTCTTTTTTTCTTTTCTCTTTTTCTTTTTTTGGGAGGCAGGGGTGGGTGGGTGGATCACACCCAGTGACGCTCAGGGGTTACTCCTGGTTATGTGCTCAGAAATTGTTCCTGAATCTGGGGTCCATGTGGGACGAGGGGATTGAACCATCCTGCTGGGTCAGCCACATGCAAGGTAAAAGTGCTATAGCTCAGGCCCCGAGGTTACTTCTATTGATGCTTGGAAGCCAGGTCAAGCATTCCCAGGGATCAAACTCAGAGCCTATGTCTGCTAGACATATCCCCTTTCTGTGCGCTTCCAGATAATAAATGTTTCAATTTTCACTGAGTTGGCCTGTGTACATTTAATATCATCACTGGCCAGTTTCATGCTACAATGGTTTGATTCTCTTCATCTCTCATTCTGTATTACTGAAAGCTTCTGTTTCTAATCTCCTGGCCTGCCAACTTCTATTCATGTTTAAATATTGTTCTTCAAAGAGTAGCTGGTGTGACCTTCTCAACCACAGATTACTTCTGAATTCAGAACCCTCTAATGGCTTCACATCATACTCACTGTGAAACTAAGTCAAGTCCTAATCGAGGTCTATAAAACCTTGTGTGATTGACTCTCCCATTTCTTTTCTGGTGAAGTTTCTTCTACTCTAGACTTCTTTCTCAATCTTCTCTGCCTCTATCCCTAGGGACACCCCTGATAATTCTAGACCTGTCCAATCTCAGGGCTTCTCACCTTTCACTCTATTTAGAGCATCTTTTCTCCTGGCTCTCTGCTCCCTTCTCCAAGGGGAGCTCTGTGTATATATAATGTAGAATTCTAAATAGCAGATCTCAGGTTCTGCTTATTTCATATGTCTTGATTTGCTTGATTCGTGATGCACTTACCACTGTATTATAAACCTACCTGGCAATATATTTTTCAGTAGAATTTCTCTCATATTTTTCCTGAATACACACATACATATTAGGAGCTTTTTGATCATTGTCTGATCACTTGTAGCGGTCTGATAAAAAAAGATACTAATGAATACAGAGAAAGTAGAAATATGTCATATGCATTAATTATCCATATACTTCATTATGATCATTTATTTTGTACTTCCAATTAGATGATAATTATGAATCCTTAGGATATCCCCCCCATTATTCAATAGTCTATCTGTAAAAAAAATTAACTACCAAACACTATTTTTGAAGGACATTGAAAGACACTGGATTATATAGCCATCGTCATAAGCGAGTTGGAACATTGTCTGGAGGAATGAAAAGAAAGTTGTCTATATCCATAGCCCTCATTGGAGGATCAAGAGTGGTTATTTTGGATGAGCCCTCCACTGGCGTTGACCCATGTTCTCGCCGAAGTATATGGGATGTTATATCCAAGAACAAAACTGGTATGAAGACTTTCTTATATCTTTTCTATTCAACAGTCTTCGGTTTGCCCTCAAGGAGGCACACAAGCAAGCTAAATTGCTAAAAAGTCTCAGCCGGGCTCTTCCTTTTCCACCTTCTCTCTTCTCTCAGCTCAATTTCTGGGTCAATAAGTTAACATCTCTGTAGTGCTCACTGTGAATGAGCATTTAACTACACTATTTGAGAGCATGTGAATAGAATAGTATCTAATAGATATTCCGGATTCTGCCTAGAGGAGGTTAGAATCTAATTAAAGCCACCAAATATACACAAATGAAAATAAACTGAAAACAGACTAAGTAAGTGTTAACAGGATGTGAAGTAAAGGAGCAATCAGAGTGGAGTGGATTAATCAGAGGAGAATATTCAAAAAATCTTTAAAATTGCTGCCTTTTTTTTAGAGAGATGAGTAGAGAGATGATGGATGGGAGGGAGAGAGAAAAAAGAGAATGTAGGTGAATGTGGGTGTGTGTATGTATGTAACAGTTTGTGTGTTTGTGTTTGTGTGGGGGTGTGAGAGAGAGAGAAAGAGAAATTAAATTCCCATATACAAAACAATTTGGAGGAATTGCCAGTGCCCTTGTAGTGAATGATGGACATTTATCCATTTAACCTTAAAGCATAATAAATGTTATCTGCGGGGCCCGGGAGATAGCATGGAGGTAAGGCGTTTGCCTTTCATTCAAAAGGTCATCGGTTTGAATCCCGGTGCCCCATATGGTCCCCCGTGCCTGCCAGGAGCAATTTCTGAGCATGGAGCCAGGAGTAACCCCTGAGCACTGCCGAGTATGACCCAAAAACCAAAAAAAAAAAAAATAATAATAATAATAATAATAATAATAATAATGTTATCTGCTCCCAATTTGTAAGAAAAACACCCTAAAATTCTAGGGAATTCTCTTTTGAATTTTTCTCAAATTATTTTAGAAACTCTTCTGTTCAGATTTTTAGTTAGTTTATGAAATTTGACTCTCCTCATAAATCTCAGGCTTTACTAAAGCTAGTTTCATATATCTTAGGAGCTTTCTTCTCATTTTTCATTTTTCTGTGGTTGTTGTCTCTATTTTCAAGCCAGAACAATCATTCTGTCGACGCACCACCTGGATGAGGCTGAAGTGCTGAGTGACCGCATAGCCTTCCTGGAACAGGGTGGATTGCGCTGCTGTGGCTCACCATTCTACCTCAAGGAAGTATTTGGAGATGGGTACCATCTCATTCTCACCAAGAAAAAGGTTTGTAGGCAGAAAAATCTAAGTCATAAAGGGATGATAAATGGACTTTTTTAAAAGTGACCTCTGAAGCATCACTTCAGTTTCTTCACTTCTAGCATTCATTATTGCATGCTTATATCCCTGTTTCTCAAACTCAAATGAGCATTCAAACACCTGGAGATCTTACTAAAGCTCAGAACTTTGGCCCCACTCCTAAGAATTCCTGGTCAGTAAATGTGGAGCTGGGTGGAGGAATGCTCTTGAATTTATTACAGTTCTAACAGGGTTCCAGGTGATATTGACACTACAGGTCTGGGTGTTACATGTAGAGAAACTGACTTGGAAATGTGCTCTATCCGAAGGTCACCAGTGTAAACCAGCCTTTAATATATTTTAATATTTTAACTTGTAAAGCTAATGGAGATAACAAACCAGTGGTGCCTTTTCATTGCTTTTCTTTGAAGAGCATACATGCTAAAAAGCCATATTCCATATTCCACCAAAAATAGCTGATGACTTATCAATTATGTGCAAGATAGCGATATATATATCGCTATCTTGCACATAATTGATAATATATATATTTGCTACTAGCCAGGCTTAACCTACTGTTACTTATTTTGTATTTGATCATCTTGATATGGCTTCCAAAAAATCTACCAAGTTTGTCTGTAATTGTGATTTTCATTAATATACTCCCAAATTTATATTTGTTTTTCATGTATCCAAAAGTATTCTACACATTAGGAATGCAGCAATAAACTGATGATATTTGAAAAACTATTTGTAGAATCAGAAAGTTAGTACAGGGATAAGTTGCCTTCCTTGCAAGCAGCTGAACCTAGTTCCATATCTGGCACTGTTCATTGTTTCCTGAACTCTTCCACCCATGGTTCCTGATCGCAAAGCCAGGAGTAACCCCTGAACTCATCAGGATGTGATTCAAAGTCTTCCTCTTTAAGTCTACTCCCTAGAATTGACATAGGGACAAAATGTGTATTTGTGTGTGTTTTGGGGGGGGGGTGTCCTGGGCACTTTGGTGGTAATGGGGTATAGAAACTTTATGCATCTATACCATAAACATAACACTATATATGAACTAGTTATAGTTACTTAACAGATTATCAAAAATAAATTCAAAATTAGTTAAAAATCTATTCTCATTGAGTCATATTTGGATAGATTGTGGGTGATCCCAATGATAAAATTAATAAGTAAAATTTAGTAAAATGGTACATGATAAATGCTATTGGTAGAAATAAAGCAGAAGCCAGGGTAGACAATGCATAATGTGGTGAAAGAAGTATGATAGAGGTCTCTGACTTGATTAAAAAACCAGGAAAGATTAAACCATTCACTGTCTGGGGGCAGATGAGCAACTGCAAAAGCCCAAAGCAAAGGGCAGGGACGCTGAAGTCTAAGCCCTGGAACACAAGAGACCATTGTTCATAGAGTAGAGCAAAGGTGATGGAGAAAGATAGGCATACAATGATGCTGTACATGAGACAGAACAAAAAACTGAATGCAGCTAGTGGACAACCGGGATAGAGACAAATAGCTTTTTAATGAGTCCTTTGTGGTCTGACTCAGTCAGCAGTATTCAGAAAACACTTCAAATTCTCCAGGTTGTTGGGCAGTCTATAGAAGAGGAAGAGTATGTTTAACCTCTGTTTTTGTCTCTAGAGTCCAAATCTCAATGCAAGTACAGTATGTGACACCATGGCTGTGACAGCAATGATCCGATCACATCTCCCGGAAGCCTACCTCAAGGAAGACATTGGGGGAGAACTTGTTTATGTGCTTCCTCCATTCAACACCAAAGTCTCAGCGGCCTATCTGTCCCTCCTAAGGGCACTGGATATAGGCATGGGTGATCTCAATATTGGTTGCTATGGCATTTCAGACACTACAGTGGAAGAAGTATGTTTACTTTTCCATTAAAGTTGTTTTGACCTGTTGTTATCTTAGAATAAAGAGTTTATTTTTCAAAACTAGAAGTAAAGAAAAGAAGGAAAAAAATGAAAGGAAGGAGGGAGGAAGAGAGGGAGGGAGAGCTGGATGGAGAGAGGGTGGGAGGAAGGGAAAGAAGGAAGGAAAGAACAAGGAAGAAAAGATGGGAGACAGGAAGAAAAGAAGGAAGGAAATATGGGAGGAGGGAGGAAAGAAAGAGGAACTACTAAAAAACAAAGGAAGGAAAGAAGAAAGAAAGGAATGGAGAAAGAAAGGGATGGAGGGAGGGAAGAAAGATGGGATGAAGGGAGGAAGGGAGAGAGGAAGGGAAGAACTGGAGAGAGAGTACAGCAGGCCATGCAACGGAATGTAGCCTACCCAAGTTTAATTCCTGAGGCATGCCAGGAGTGATCCTTAAGTTCAGAGCCAGGAGTAAGACCTAAACACAGTTGGATGTGGCCCCCAATCAAAAATTAAATAAAGGTATTTTTTAATTTGCTTGTTTGGAGGCCACATCAGGTGGAGCTCAGGGGTTACTTCTGGTTCTGCTTGGAGAAATCTCTCCTGGAAGGCTCCGGAGATTATTTGAGATGTCAGAAATTTAACCTGGATCTACAGTGTGCATGGCAAATGCACTACCTGCTGTACTATAACTCTGGCCCCAAAGAACATATTTCAATAAAGTCAGGACATCTTAAATTATCTGTCTTCTGAATCAGATTTTTGGAGCAAACATATTGTTCCAATTAAAGAACATGTGTTTTTACATACAAAGATGTTTACTTAAAGACAATTTCAAAAGTTATACTCTGAGCTAGATAAACAATTTATTGTGCTGAGCTTATGCTTTGTGTGCAGGAGACCCAGGTTCACTCCATAATGCCTCAAGAGTTTTTGAGCACTACCCGGAGAGGCCCTTAAGTACAGAGCCTATAGAATTACCTGAGTCCTGAGTACCACCAGACATGACCCAAAGACTAAAAATAAATATAAAAAAATGAAGATCATCTCAGTCAATATAATAAAAATATAAAATCAAAACTTATTTCAGAAATTGAGGAGACAAAGAAATAATACAATTGAGGTGGTTGGTTGTTTTGCATGAGCCTTTTTCAGTCTTCGGCACTATTTTCTATGTCTTCAGTACTGACAGTAGTGACATCTGAGCAAAAAATCGGCAGCTTCCCTGAGCACCTCCACATGTGACCCAAAGGCTCAAAGAGAGATAAAAATATATAGAAACTTAAAAAAGTGTGCTTTTATGTTGACAACATATTCTGATCTTTATCTACAGGTTTTTCTGAACTTAACTAAAGAGTCACAAAAAAATAGCAATATGAGTCTTGAGCACTTAACACAGAGGAAAATTGGGAATCCCAGTACCAATGGCATGACAACCCCTGATGATTTATCCGTGAGCAGCAGTAACTTCACAGACAGAGATGGTATATATAAATTATTTGACTTAATTATAATATATAACATAAATAAAATTAGAGTTTATCATTTTATATTTAACTTTAAATTTTATTTCTAAATGAGTAAAGACATCAGACTTGGTTATTGGTATATAAAATATTTATTAGAACTAATCAGATTCTCACTTTGAAAATATGTTTGAAGAATGTAAAAATACAGCCTGCATTGGAGATACTTGAGTCATCCATCACACAGTAGAAGTCATGGAATCTATCATGCTGAGTGAAATAAGCCAGAGAGAGAGAAAAAATGCAGAATGGTATCACTCATCTATGGGTTTTAAGAAAAATGAAAGACATTCTTGCAATAATAATAATTTTCAGACACAAAAGAGAAAAGAGCTGGAAGTTCCAGCTCACCTCATGAAGCTCACCACAAAGAGTGATGAGTTTAGTTAGAGAAATAACTACATTTTGAACTGTTCTAATAATGAGAATATATGAGGGAAATGGAGAGCCTGTCTAGAGTACAGGCGGGGGGGGGTGAGTGGGGAGGAGGGAGATTTGGGACAATGGTGGTGGGAACGTTGCACTGGTGTTCTTTACATGACTGAAACCCAAACACAATTATGTATGTAATCAAGGTGTTAAAATAAAATATAATAAAAAAGAAAATAATACACATACTAAACCAAAAAAAATAGAACTTTCAGATTTATGTTCAACAAGTAAAAATTCTGCTAGAAATTGGTGCTGTTCAACAATGAACAAAATTGCTCTGTAATATATTAGCTCATTCCTACTATTAGATATGTTTAAGTGTAGATGGTAGCCATTAAAAACAGTTTGAAAAAATAATAATTATGGAAATAAAACCTTATTGTGACCTCATTGGAAAGAATCCCTTCTCACAGGAGTATCCAAGTTCTTAAAAAAATTAGATCCAGAATATGCTCAGTGGGTCCAGAATGATGATACAGTGGGTAGTGTGTTTGCTTGCATCGAGCTGACCCAGGTTTAAGACCCAATACCTCTTATGGTCCCCTGCCATGAATGAATCCTGAGAGAAGAGTTAGGAGTAGGCTATAAGCAAAACAACAACATATCAAATGTCTAGAGAGTAAAAATTTTGTGGGTGGTTTTCGTGGACCATACCTTGACGCTCAGGGGTTACTCCTGGCTATGACTCAGAAATCTTCTCTGGCTTGGGGAACCTTCTGGGACGCCTGCAGGGGTATGGAACCGTGGTCCATTCTAGGCTAGCACTTGCAAGGCAAACGCCTTACCTCTAGTGCCACCTTTCAGGCCCCAACAGGGAGTAATTTTTAAAATTTGAGGAGCTGATTTGATGGCTATGAGGCTACAACATTTCAATTCTTCAGATATGTTTAAAAATCCCAGTTTTTTACATGACATTGAGAAACAAGGCTCTTTGGAAAATAACTTCATCTTTTCCTATTCTCATTTTGACTCTTAATTAATGCCACTGAAAATACTACTTACCTAAAAATCATACCATAAAATAATGATAAATTATAGAGCAGTCGTTTGAACAGTTTGCTTAAATTATGAGTGAAACATTTAATGAAATATTCACGTGACTAAAACTCAGAAAAGATCATCTCTGATTGTGGTACAATTCTGAAATTTGAGTTGCATTTGCTTCCTATCCTATCCTTCATTTATTTTCTTTTATGAAACACCACTGTGGGGTTTATGCACTTGAGGACTTTAATTAGAAAGTGGCCATCTGCTTTAAAATATATGTGTCACTTATTTTCCTCTGCATTTGCCTCATCATTTGCAACTTTTCTCCATTTGAAATGTTCTCATTGACATTATCTTTCAGAAAGCATATTTACTTCATTTGATACACCTGTAAGTCATCCACATATAATTTCTTCAGAAAGAGAAAAGCATACTAATTAGCTCAAAATCTTCTGCTCCTTCTACAATTCCCCTTTGCAGAGATATGAGTTTGCATTTAAACTTGCTCACTCTGCTTAATTGGAATACATTTTAAATTAAGCAGCTTTGTATTTTTTCTTATCAACTAAATGAAGATCATGATTTTTGTGCTGCATAATTTGTGATGGAGAATTAAAAATATACAGAGTTGATGGATACTGTCATCTTATCACATTTAAAGGAGTGCTTTCAGACCTGCAGCAGGAATATTATACTGAAAACTAGTTTTAAGGAAACTGCTGAAATGATCATTGGCAGGATCTCCATTGAGCAAAAAACAACTCATGACCTCCCTAGCAGCTATTATTCTCAAAGCTATACAATGTTTCTCAGAACAGGAAAAGCATTTTAGGGAATAGGACTCTCTGAGTAGATTTTGTTTTAATAGTTTCATTCTTATTCTAATAGCGAAGGTGGAGTTTTAAAATTCTATATATTTAGTTAAGTTTTATTGAGGTCAAAGAGGTAGTACAGTAGGAAGTGCCTTTGACCTGGATTTAATCCTGACCAAGCCATTTGGTCCCCCATACACCTCTAGAAGTGATCCCTTAGTACAAAGCCAGGAAAAAGTCCTGAGCACCCTGGATATGAACCCCAAAACCAAAAAACAAACACAAACAAAAAGTTATCAGGAGAATGTGATGTGTATGTGATTGAACTGGAATGAAATTCTGAAAATGAGAACTTTCATTTTTCAATATTTAAGGTGAATTTATGGTCTTCTTATCAGAATATGAACCACTTTGACTTATAGACCACTACATTTCTGGCAATGGGAATTATAAGTGTAAGCTGTATTTTTATTCCTATGTGTTTCTAGTTGATTTATTTTTATTTATTTATTTACAAGAGATAATAGACAACACAGCTAAAGAAAGTTCAAAAGCACCAAGATTTGCAAGTCTCCCCAGTCTTGAATTTTTAAAAAAAAATATATCTTTATTTAAGCACAATGATTAAAAACCTATTTGTAGTTGGGTTTCAATTATAAAAGAAAAACCCACTTTATCAGTGTCCACCACCTATGCCCCCAATATCCCTTCTCCAATTCCCACCAGTGTTCCCCCATATCCCTTCTCCCAGACCCCCTGTCTGTATTTGAGACAGGCATTCTATTTCTCTCATTCATTACCATTGTCATGACAGGTAAAACCACTATGCATAACACCCTTGCATTTTGTGCTTGATAATTTACAACTTTCAGAGAACTTTTCAGACAGCTTTATGAGCTAGGTAATATGAGTCTCAGTTTTTCTAATGCAGAAGACTAATACTTGTTTTAACTTTGGTACTTGAGGGAACCAAACTAAAATCTATAGTTCTAATGAGGTGTTTTTCCTACAAACCACTGCTAATTCTTGGTGTTCGAAGTTACTTTATTACTTGATTTATTGGGATTTCCCAGAATCAGACCAGCTCTTTTTTTCTTAACAAGACAAAATCCTGACAAGAGGAGAGAGATTGGATGGTTTTGGACTGTTACTAAAGAAGATAATGGCTATCCTTATTAAGAGGTTCCACCACACCCGCAGAAACTGGAAAGGTCTCATTGCCCAAGTCATTCTTCCAATTGTCTTTGTGGCCACGGC
The DNA here is from genome assembly GCA_004027635.1 of Crocidura indochinensis. Lineage (NCBI taxonomy): Eukaryota > Metazoa > Chordata > Mammalia > Eulipotyphla > Soricidae > Crocidura > Crocidura indochinensis. The sequence continues at coordinate 45,119 of PVKC010000292.1, read as the reverse complement.
TATGGGCTTGGGGACGCTGAGAAATTCCAGCAACAGTTATCCAGAGATTCAGATATCCCCATCGCTATATGGTACCTCCGAGCAGACAGCCTTCTATGCGTAAGTTTTTCTCCTTTAATTAAAGTGACATTTTTACAATGCATTCTGAGGTGCAATTGTGTCTCAATAAAGCTTACGAAAGGATAATGAACAATGAATTTAGGACCCATAGGATCTGATTCTCACAAAGAGCTAAATCATTCGATTCACTGCAACATGACAGTTCTGTGGTGAACAGACTTTTTCATAGCAGCTCTGTTGGTGTTAAAAAATTAAGTCAGAGTAGTATATTATGTTATAGACTAACCTTTAATCAAGGAAACCAGATTAGGTTTCCCAAGCTGTTGTAAAAAAATGAATAGTAATGTTAGAATTCTCTCTAGTAACAAACAAACAAACAAACAAACAAAGCAGAAGAAAAAGAAGGGGTCAGAGTGGTAGCACAGTGGTAGGGCATTTGGCTTACAGGAAGCTTATTCAGGACAGACCTGCCTTTGATACCAGACATCTAATATGGTCCCCCGAACTAGGAGAAATTTCTGAGTACAGAGCCAGGAGTAACCTCTGAGTGCCTCTGGATGTATCCCAAAAATAATATATATATTCTCTACTTTACACATAATCTCTATGTAACATTTGGGAAAGTAACAGGGCAGCCAGATTCCTCCATGACACTTTTGTTGCTTTGAGAACAAATTTTGGGGGGCCAGGCGGTGGCGCTGTAGGTAAGGTGCCTGCCTTCCCTGCGCTAACCTAGGACGGCCCGCAGTTCGATCCCCCGCTTCCCCATATGGTCCCCCGTGCCTGCCAGGAGCGACTTCTGAGCGAATAGCCAGGAGTAACCCCTGAGCGTCACTGGGTGTGGCCAAAAAAACAAAAACAACAACAAAAAAAAAGAGAACAAATCTTTCTCAAATTAAAAAAAAATCATCTATAAACAACAAATTTGATTTCTTCAAACAATTCTTTAGGATAGACTTGAAATGAGAGGACGAGTAGATTAATTGTGGGTTTATTTCTGCCATTTAACATTACAGGAACTTTCACCCAAGCACAAAAGCACTGGTCTCAGCAATGTGGGCCTTCCCTGGCATTGACAACATATGTTTGAACATCAGTGATCCGTAAGTAGTACTTGTTTTTTTCTTCCACCATTACTGTGTGTATGTGTGTGCATGAAAGTACATGTGTGTTTGCCTATGGATAAAGGTGTGTGGAGCTATGTTGATAAATGGGCTTGTATTATTGGGTTGGAAGAGAGCAGACCTCTGACAAAATCTATATTTAGTACATTAATGTTTAATCTTCAATCACTTTTATTCATTCTGTGAGTATGTCTTGTGGTAATCATAAAAAACACATGGTTTGTAAGTTGTAGACTTCTTTTGTGAACATATTTTGGTGTAACTATCACAACACCATGAATTAGTAATGCCATCATATGATAAAATATTGAGTTTTAATAGAATCAAAGAAATCCAGAGTGATACAACTAAGACTTAAGTTTTCTGATTCCCATTTATTTCATGCTATTGCATTAAAGTATTGCTTACTTGAATGTAAATTTAACATGATGATTATTATGCTAAAGTATCCTTATCCTATTAAAGGAGATGAAAAGAAAAAGATAAGAAAAAGGTTGTTTTTTTTTTTAATATGAATGACATTACTTTAATGGGCACTTCTTATATGGAGTCTATCCCTGAGGCATATCTTGCCAAAAACATTTCTGGAACTGTTAAGATTTTCATACTATGATTGCAGTGCATTTGAGTTTATTCAAAGCATGTTTACATTCACAATCACCATATATTTGTTATAAAGCCCCCATGTAGGTCAATAGTACAACAATTGCTATTCTTATGGCTCAGGCCTAAGAAGTAGAATATCTGCATCTTCAACAGAGCTTTTATCCCAACTCTGCACTGTGGCTATGAAAGGTCTTAGTCCCTTTACCCCAATGCCTCTATAAGGAAAGAACTTAGAAACACAGGAAATCATGTAGTTAACTTGTACATTAGACAACTTCTCTTGGTATCAGCAGATGTTTTGTCCACTGAGAATCAAATTACTGAGCATAAATGCTTCCAGCATAGATTATTATGGAAATTCTGCACTGTTGATTAAAGTCATTTGGATCACATTGTCATCACTTTATTGAAAGGGTGACAGTGTTTAGTCTCCACCCAGACAAAATTATCTTAAATGACAATAAATCTTGTTTCTTATTGTTTTAAAAGAAAAAGGTTTTAAAGAAATAAATAGCTGGGGCTGGAGAGATAGCATGGAGGTAAGGCATTTACCTTTCATGCAGAAGTATGGTGGTTTGAATCCCGGCATTCCATATGGTCCCCTGTGCCTGCCAGAGGCGATTTCTGAGCATAGACCCAGGAGTAACTCCTGAGCACTGCTGGGTGTGATCCAAAAACAAAAATTAATTAATTAATTAATTAAACAGCCATCTTGGCCAATGAAGTGACTCAAAAGTCTGAAGTATACACTTTGCTTACAAAATATTTGGATCCAGACACAATTCTGGCATGTTCACCTGCACCAAAATAGAGTATCTTTGAGCACTAGCTGTGACCTCAGTTTTAAAAACAAGCAAATACAAAGCAAAGCTCCATATTATAACATTAACAATTTCATAAATACTTTCTCTCAACCTCTCAAAAATGTGGGATCACTTAGAAATGAAATTTGAAGTGCATGTAAGTTATAAACTAATCAGTATTTTCTAAGATCTTACACCTGTTTTAATATCAAGTGCTCGCTTACATGCTCCTATATAAATATGAGAAAACACATCTCATGTCAGTATCATTTTTACTTGCAGAAGATGTATAAAGAAAAACAGACTAGAGAAGTGGAACATCAGTGGAGAACCTGTCTCTGATATTGGTGTTTGCTCCTGCTCAGAAGCTGTCCAGGTAAGTTTCAGTGAGGTGGGAGGATAAAAGGGGAGATTAGTATCTGGACTTAAAAGTTCTTGGAGACATGAACTTGGAACTCTCAAATATGATATTTTAGAACTCAGGACACTATTTTAATTAAATTCAACGCATGGCACATTTCCAAGGGTCAGTAATTCTATGATGACCTTTGTGCAAATGAACTAAAAATGAAATCTGGCTTCATTTTAACTATAAGTTTTTGCACACCAAAATGCCACCATAGATGTCATATTTGAAAATATAGCACTGCCATCACTGTCATGACCAGGTGAGAAGTAATGCGAAAGACCAATAATAATAAAGGCCAGATAAGAGTTTCATATGTTCCAAGCATCTCCAGAATACAAGAAAAATCCAGGTCCTGGACAAAACAGGACAGATTGTTCAACCATTACTTATCCTGTCTTTATATATAGATATGCACCTTCATTTTCTAGGCTTATAAACTAAATATACTGGATAAATTAAAAATCTTTTAGGCAGACAGATCCCTTTTAGTTTCTGAGAGTCACTTTGTTGTCAATATTCTTCTCATAGGGAGGAAATCAGGAATATTTCTTCAAGGTGATATTCAAGTTGTTTAGATACAATATTTAAAATAAAAATGTTTTCAGTAAACACAACCTATTTTGGGGTATGTGTATTCTCATGCATGACATTTAGTAACAATAAGAGCTGGGATACAGTAAGCATCTTTTGGAATACTTTCATATTTAAATATTTAAATTACCCAGTATTTAAAGGTTTATCTAATTTCACATCTAGTTTTGCTAACTCCTGAAATTCTTCGTGCACTGTCTAGTTCAAAATGTAAGTCAGATTACAATATTTGAGATATAAATAAATAAATAAATAAATAAATAAACAAAAACAAAAAACAAAAAAGGGGCCCAGGAGATAGCATGGAGGTAAGGCGTTTGCCTTGCATGCAAAAGGTTATCGGTTCGAATTCCGGTGCCCCATGTGGTCCCCCGTGCCTGCCAGGAGCAATTTCTGAGCATGGATCCAGGAGTAACCCCTGAGCACTGCCGGGTGTGACCCAAAAACAAAAAACAAAAAAAGCAATATTTGAGATATCTGGATATTTTTATTAAGCATATAAAAGAAACTATAGATTTTCAATTTTGACCTCATATTCTGCTGATGTATCTAAATGGTTATGCACAATTGTTAACATATATGATGATACCTACTGAAAGCAAAGAAATATAGACATTTGAGGTTTATTTATCTTTGTTTTTGTTTTTTGTTTTTTTGTTTTGTTTTGTTTTGTTTTGGAGCCATATCTAGCAACACTCAGGGATTACACCTGACTCCTGGCAGGCTCAGGGGACCATATGGGATGGTGGGGTCGAAACCCAGTTGGCCAAATGCAAGGCAACGACCAACCCATTGTGCTATTGCTTTGGACCCAAAAACTCAATTTGTTAGACTCATCACATAGGAATAAATTCAATTAGAGGAACATTGTTTAAAATAACCCCCTCACATTCCCGCCAACAATAAAGTGGATACTTCAAGTGGAACAGATATAATTCTGCATATAACAAAATTAGAAAAATCTAAAACAACATTATATGGGAGATTTCAAAAGCAAATTATGTGTAAATAAAAAGAAATACTATTATTAGATTTATACCACATATAAATCTTGATAAACTATTCTTTGGTTGAGTGTGGGGCATGTTCTGAGGTGCAAGTGTTATACTATCTTCTGACTCAGTATCTCATTGCACTGTGTTCTTTGACAAAATTTATTAAGTAGAACACTTGATAATGAATACTGTACTTTTTTGTGTGGATTGTATAAATCAAAAATAAATAAAAGATAAAATAATTATACAGTATACAGAAGGATATATCCCTTTATTATTATGAAATCAATGGCATTACAGAATGTGATCTTCACATTGAAGACCTTTAATGAGCATTTTTTAAAGGGGCCTATCACATTGTACCTTTGTTATACCTATGTACGTCAGTATCAGGTTTTGCTACATAGAATATAAGAAAGAGTAGAAAATTTAAAAGAAGCTAGACTTCACGACAGCCTAAGAGCATTAGAAACAACACTGGACAGTAAATGGTCAGCAATTGCATAAATATAGTGTTTAAAGAAGCCAGAGGGATAGTACATGGGCTAAGACACCTTCCAAGGGCTGATTTGCCTTGATCTCTGGCATTGCATACTTCCCTAAGTATCACTGATGCAGCTTGGATTCTCTGAACACTGTTAGGGGACAAAAGTAATCTGTGGCACCATAGGACCCTAGCAGCACTACATCCTTAGGCTTACTTTAGCATTGAATTCCAGCTTGTTTGGCCCAAAATTGCCAGTTGGGTATCCAAGGCCTCCAGACCACCACTTATAGGACTTAAATAAATAAATAAAGTGGTTAAAACTAAACTCTAAGATCACAATGTATTGATGTATTTAATATTGACAAATGCGGAATAAAAATATAGGTCTCTAGTGATAGTGAAAATTGAGGGAGGTGTATATATGAACTCTGAACTATGTTTGTAATTTTTTTGTGAATATTTTTCCAAATAAAGGGTATGTGTATATATAGTCAAATATATACATACATACATATATGTTATATATACATATATAGTCATGGGCCAGAGAGATAGTAGAGTGTAGAGCAGGGAGGATGCTTGCCTCGCACACAGCTGACTCAATTTGATTCCCAGTATATGTTCCATGAGCACCACTAAAAGTAATCCTCAGAGCACAGAGATTGAATTAAGACTTGAGCAGTATACTCTGCCCATGGATTGGCAGGATTAACATCATCAAAATGGCAATACTACCCAAGGCATTATACATATTTAATGTGATCCCTCTAAAGATTCCCCATGACATTCTTCAAAGAAGTGGATCAGGCACTTTTGAAATTTATTTGGAACAATAAACACCCTAGAATAGCGAAAGCAACCATTGAGAAAAAGAACATGGCATGAATTACTGTCCCCAATTTTAAACTTCACTACAAAGCAATAGTTATCAAAACAGCATGGTATTGGAACATGGACAGGCCCTCAGATCAGTGGAATAGGCTTGAATACTCAGAAAATGTTCCCCAGATATACAGTCACCTAATTTTTGATAAAGGAGCAAGAAATCCAAAATGGAGCAAAGAAAGCCTCTTCAACAAGTGGTGTTGGCACAACTGACTAGCCACGTGCAAATACTTGAACTTAGACCCCCAGCTAACATCATGTATGAAGATAAAATCCAAATGGATGAAAGACCTTGATATCAGACCTGAAACCATAAAATATACAGAACAACACATAGGCAAAACACTCCAGGACATTGAGACTATAGACATATTCAAGGAGGAAAATGCACTCTCCAAGCAGGTGAAAGCAGAGATTAACAGATGGGAATATATTAAGCTGAGAAGCTTCTGCAACTCAAAAGAAATAGCGCCCAGGATACAAGAGCCACCCACTGAGTGGGAGAAACTATTCACCCAATACCCACCAGATAAGGAGCTAATCTCCAAAATATACAAGGCAGTGACAGAACTCTACAAGAAAAAAGCATCTAATCCCATCAAAAAATGGGGAGAAGAAATGGACAGACACTTTGACAAAGAAGAAATACAAATGGCCAAAAGACACATGAAAAAATGCTCCACATCACTAATCATCAGGGAGATGCAAATCAAAACAACTATGAGGTACCACCTCACACCACAGAGAATGGTACACATCACAAAGAACGAGAACAAAGAGTGTTGGTGGGGATGTGGAGAAAAAGGAACTCTTATCCACTGCTGGTGGGAATGCCGCGTAGTTCAACCTTTATGGAAAGCAATATGGAGATTCCTCCAGAAACTGGAAATCGAGCTCCCATACGATCCAGCTATACCACTCCTAGGAATATAGCCTAAAAACACAAAAATACAATACAAAAACTCCTTCCTTACACCTATATTCATTGCAGCACTATTTACCATAGCAAGACTCTGGAAACAACCTGGATCCCCTTCAACAGACGAATGGCTAAAGAAACTGTGGTACATATACACAATGAAATATTAAGCAACTGTCAGGGGAGATGAAGTCATGAAATTTTCCTACACATGGATGTACATGGAATTTATCATGCTGGGTGAAATAAGTAAGAGAGAGAGAAAAACACAGAATGGTATCACTCATCTATGGGTTTTAAGAAAAATGTAAGACATTCCTGTAATAATAATAATTTTCAGACACAAAAGAGAAAAGAGCTGGAAACTTCAGCTCACCTCAGGAAGCTCACCACAAAGAGTGATGAGTTTAGTTAGAGAAATAACTACATTTTGAACTGTCCTTAAAAATGAGAACCTATGAGGGAAATGGAGAGCCTGTCCAGAGTACAGGCGGGGTTGGGTGGGAGGAGGGAGATTTGGGACAATGGTGATGGGAACATTGCACTGGTGATTGGTGGTGTCCTTTACATGACTGAAACCCAAGCACAATCATGTATGTAATCAAGGTGTTTAAATAAAGTATATTATTAAAAAATAATAAATTACATCACTTAAATGATAAAAAAAAAGACTTGAGCAGGCCAGGAATGGTCTTAAAAAACAGTTTAATATAATTTTATAACAAGATGTAAAAAATATTTTTTTCATTTGGAGATAACTTAAGCATAAATATTAAATAATTATTTATTTATTTACAATAATTAAATTTAATTTTAAGGTAACAGTCATGAAATTAAACTCTCACACATAGGTTTGGTATATTAAAAATATAGTTCTGTGCTCGCTTCGGCAGCACGTATACTAAAATTGGAATGATACAGAGAAGAAGAGCATGGCCCCTGCTCAAGGATGACATGCAAATTTGTGAAGCATTCCATATTAATATATATATATATATAAAACACCAATTTTTTAACTTAGCTGTATCAGTTCCTAAAAAGTGCCATCTTATCAAATGGAATAAGTACTATTTTCTTCCCTTTGAAATGTTGAAGAAATCTCGAATCATCTTAGTATTTAGTTTTTCTACAACAATATTAAATCTACTGGAATAATGAAAGAAATATATCATATTAGTTAATTTATTTACCTTTGAACTTCATGCAAATTCAAAATACTATAAATGTGTATAAATAATAACTAATTGTTCCAAATTTTGGCATAGACAAAATAACTTCCTTACAATGATTTTTGTGGGACCAACTAATGCACTACACCAGTTGCAAAATAGACAATTGTGAAACTAAACTCTGATGTTCACTGCATTGTGTAGCATTATCTGGGAGGAAAAAAAACCTTAATTTTTAACTTTATTTTCAGGAATGCCCTAAATTGAACTATTCTCCGCCTCATAGAAGAACTTATTCCTCCCAAGTAATTTATAACCTTACTGAATACAGCTTAGAAGATTACCTTATAACAACTGCTAATAAATTTACACAAAAAAGGTAAGATATTCTTTATACATTTAATGGTGTTTAACATAGCTTTTTGATTTTGAAAACAACTTTCCTCTAAACTGAAATAGAAACAGATGTCAAATGATTATATGCATGGATAAATGCTGTTTTATATTAATGGTATTACCTATTGATATCTAAGTATGATTCTAAATTAAAATTCATTAAAGTTAATCAAAAATATTGTATTTTTTCTACTTAGGCCTAAAATAAATTTTCAAGCTTTTACATATTTTCTTTTTATTTTAATTGCTTTGTTTAAGAACCATGTTTACAAATTTGTTCATTATTAGATATGTTATACAATGTACACAATTCATCACTACAACCTTCCTTTCACCATCACCAATGTCTCTTATTACCCTCTATTCTCTCTATTCCTCACCTCTGCCTTGCTCTAGGACAGGCATTTTATTTCTCTTTCTCTCTCTTTTCTCTTTTATTTTTTGTTTGTTTTTACTCTGTTGTTTGCACTATTGTTAATGGATGGGTGCCTTTCCTGTTTCTCCCCTTTCAGCACCAAGTTCTTGTCCACAGTGATTAGTTCCATCTATCATTGTCCTAGTAGACTGTAGGGTTACAGCCCTTATGATGGAGTTGAATGGAGATGGATGGATGGAGAGAGCTTTCTCTGCCATCCCAGGCCACATGGCTCTGCAACCCCCTTCAGCCGGCGGGTATCTGGGTCCAGGAAAGCGATGGGTATTGAACTCACTCACAGGCAGGCTTCATGAGAGATAACATCTTTATTCAGCCCTAGACAACAGATGTGGCTGCTAACCATTTACGCATGCCATTCTTAGCTTGCCCTGCGTCTTAACTTCTTCAGCCATCTTCCCTCTGACCTCCATGCTGGCAAAGACCAAAAAGGATCTAATGTCCTGGGTCAAAGTCCTTATCTAACCTTTCCAAGACCCCTCCCAGGAAATGGGCGGGGTCTTGCAGGTAAAGATAACGTAATATCTGCTTCCCAAGACCCCTCCCAGAAATGGGAGAGTCTCAGGTAGATACACCTAAATTCAGGGTAGAATTACATCTCCCCCTTCTCTGAAAAGTAACAGAAGCTTTTGTAATACTGACCCCTAAAGGCGGTTATATTTCCAATGCAACAACGTAATAAAGTGAAAATTAACATATCAGCCCTTTTCAAAAATATAACATTTCTGCAAAATATACCATACACCTGTAACTTAAAATTCTCTTTCTTTTTCCAGAGAGATAACCCACCTTTAGCTAAAGGCGGGATCAGAATTACAAAAAGCTTCTTCTATATTTCAGAGAAGGGGGAGATGTAACTCTACCCTGGATTTAGGTGTATCTACCTGAGACCCACCCATTTCTGGGAGATAACATAATATCCGTTTCCCAAGACCCCTTCCAAAGTGTCTGTCCATTTCTTCTCCCCATTTTTGATGGGATTAGATTTTTTTTCTTATAAAGTTCTGTCAGTGCCTTGTATATTTTGGAGATTAGCCCCCTATCTGATGGGTATTGGGTGAATAGTTTCTCCCACTCTGTGGGTGGCTCTTGTATCCTGGGCGCTATTTCCTTTGAGGTGCAGAAGCTTCTCAGCTTAATATATTCCCATCTGTTAATCTCTGCTTTCACTTGCTTGGGGAGTGCACTTTCCTCCTTGAATATGCCTGTAGTCTCAATGTCCTGGAGTGTTTTGCCTATGTGTTGTTCTATGTATTTTATGTTTTCAGGTCTGATATCAAGGTCTTTCATCCATTTGGATTTTATCTTCGTACATGATGTTAGCTGGGGGTCTAAGTTCAATTTTTTGCAAGTGGCTAGCCAGTTGAGATGCACCACTCTTTCTTTAGCCACTCATCTGTTGTTGGGTACATAGGTTATTTCCAGATTCTGGTTATTGTAAATAGTGCTGAGCTGAGCATAAGAGCACAGAGAACACTTTTGTATTGTGTTTTTGTGTTCTAGGTATCGCTGGATCAGAGGGAAGCTCAATGTCTAGCTTTTATTTATTTATTTTTTTTTGGAATGCTCACTGGACATTTCAATTGACGATTCTTTATGTATGGTTATTCTATGCCACCTAATATCTAGCTTTTTGAGGAGTGTCCATATTGTTTTCCAAAAAGACTGGACTAATCTGCATTCCCGCCAGCAATGAAAAGAGAGTCCCTTTCTCCCATATCTACACCAGCATTGGTTGTTTTTGTTTTGTTGTTGTTGTTTCTGATATGTGCTAGTCTCTTTGGGAGAAGATGATGTCTCTCTCTTTTTTGTTTGGGGCCACACCCAGTAATACTCAGAGGTTACTCTTGGCTCTATGCTCATAAATAGCTTCTGGCTCGGGACCAAATGGGATCCTGGGATCTATCCCAGGTCTGGTCTGGGTCACTTTTGTGCAAGGCAAATGCTCTACCACTGTGCTATAGCACCAGTCCCATAAGATGATTTCTCATTATTGTTTTGATTTTCATCAACATGATAATAAGTGAGCGGAGCATTTTTTTTATGTGTCTTTTTGCTCTTTGCATTTCTTCCTTGAGGAAATATCTCTTAATTTCTTCTCCCCATTTTTTGATGGGGTTAGGTGTTTTTTTTGTTTGTTTTGGTGTTTTTTAGGGGGTCACACCTGGCAGCGCTCAAGGCTTACTCCTGGCTCTACACTGAGAATTCGCTCCTGGTAGGCTCAGGGGACCATATGGGATGTCAGGATTCAAATCACCATCTTTCTGCATGCAACACCTACCTCCATTTTATCTTGTAAAATTCAATCAAAGCATTGCTTGTCTTCAATATTAATCCCTTGTCTGATATGTATTGAGTGAATAGTTTCTCCCACTCCATAGATAGCCTTTATATCCTAGTCATTATATCCTTTGAGTTACTTATTTCTTAGCAAGATTCACAAAGAAGAATGAAGAAAGAAACTTAACAAGCAGAATAAGAATTGAGAAGAGGAATATTACTACAGATAGTACAAAAATTCAAAGGGTAATCAGAGACTACTTTGAGAATAATCATGCCACAAAAAAAGAGAAACCAAAAAAGAAGTGGATAAATTTCTGGACTCCTACAATCTTCCAAGATTGAACCAAGATGATCTAGAATACCTGAACAAACGTATCACTACTGAGGAAATTGAAAAGTAAACCAAAAGGCTTCCTAAAAATAAAAGCCCATATCCAGATGGATTCACTCATGAATTTCTTTCATTAAAGGCACATCTATTGACAATTCTCTTCAAACTCTCCCAAGAAATTGAAGAAACAGAAACACTCCTAAATAATTTCTTTGATCAGGTGATCAACCTCACCTTGATAAAAAATCAGACAAAGACACCACAGAAAAGATAATTATAGGTCCATATTCTTGATAAAGACATGCAAAGATCATCAACAAAATACTAGCAAATAGCAAATAGAATCTCATTAAGAAATTTATACACTATGGCCAAGCACATTTCATTCCAGGGATGCAAGGATGGTTTAACGCACACAAGTCAATCAATATAATATACCATATCAATAAAAAAACAAAGATCTTAGAATCATATCAATAGATGCAGAGAAAGGGTTTGACAAGATTCAACACCTATTCATGATAAAATTTCTCAATAATATGGGAATTCAAGAAACTTTTCTCAACATTGTCAAAGTCATATATGAAAAACCCATTACAAAATTTTACTCAATGGGCAAAAATTAAGCTTTTCCACTAAGATCTTTCTCAAGACAAAGTTGCCCCCTTTTGCTACTTTTATTCAATTTAGTACTGAAAATACTTGCCATAGCAATTAAGCAAGAAAAAGTCTTAAAAGGCATTCACATAGGAAAAGAAGTGAAGCTCTCATTTGCAGATATCATGATACTTGTCACAGGTCAGCTGAGCCTGATAATACAGAGAGAGGTTTCAGGGTTGTTCAATAGGAGAATGCGAATGAGGAGTCAGTAAAGAGTTATTACTTAGACCAGACACACTCTAGAGTAATTGGAACTGAGTTCGATTTATTGAAAGTTCTGCTTCATATTTAAGCAAAAAATTATCAATAGTTGGAAGTTGGTTAGATCAAGTGTGACATGATTTTTTAGCCAGAGGATTAAACATTATTTGTCATCACAGTTTTTAGATGTCCATCTAAAAGTTATATGTATGTTGTAAATTCTATATCATTAGTTTCATTTACCATAAACAGATATCAAAAAAGTACTTATTATTTCCTCCTGGATATGATTCTTGGTAATCAACAGAAATCAGAAAAGTACTTATTTTTTCCTCTTGGATATGATTCTTGCTGTCAACTATAATTGACAAAGTACACTTACATTGTTTATTCAATATTATACCAAAGAGCTACTGTAAAGAGGGCAGATGTAATTAAAAGACCAAACACACTTAGCCTACACAATATTAAATAACTGACTAATATATTATTACTGATTCTACCAGCTTGAGAAAAATGCTATTGTAGATTATTCCATCAACTTAGAGTAAATTAGGTCTGTTCCAGTAATTCTTGTTTTAATGCAAGGGGCAAAGTCAAATCATTTTTTATGTACTTGGCATTGTTAATTCTTATCATACATTAATATTTAGTAACTTCATTTTTGCTATCCTACCAAATGCTAACCTAGGGCACAACTGGCCTTTTCTCAACAGTGTCTCCCCTTTTCCAGTGGGGAGGCTTGACCTTTACCCAGAAATCCTGCTGATATTTGACCATTAGGCCTGTAGGCCTGATTGCTGTAGGAACTACAGAAATACTATAGCTATAAAATCTTAGAATCCCCCTAAAAGCCTCTAGAAACAATAGACTTATAGAATAAAGTGGCAGGCTACAAAGTCAATGAGCAGTAATCCATGGCTTTCTTATGCACAAGTAATGAAAGAAAAATCACATTTGTAATTCATAATTGTACTTCAGAAAATCAGGTCCCTTGGGGTCAACTTAACTAAAGAAGAGATAGAGCTATATCAAAAAAAAACTACAAAACACTGTTTTAAGAAATAGGAGTCAGAGAGATAGCATGAAGGTAAGGCATATAAATGGGGACATAAGGAAATGGAGACATATCCTGTTTGTGGATTGGGAGAATTAATATCATTAAAATGCCAATAATTCCTAGAGAATTTTACTTATTTAATGCAATCCCTATAAAAATTTCCATGACATTTTCAAGTGGATTAGATACTCCTGAAATTCATATGGAGAAGTAAACATCCAGCTGAATCAATATTAGCAAAGAAAAGAGAGAAAACGGTGGGAGGAATCACTTTCCCCAACTTTAAACTGTCCTATAAAACAAATGTCATTAAAATAGTGTTGTATTGGAACAAAGAAAGATCCTCAGATCAATTGAATATACTTGAGCATTCTTAGACTGACTTACAGGTATAAAACCAATTAATCTTTGATAAAGTTACAACAAATACAAAGTGGAGCAAGGAAAGCCTCTTCTTCAACAAATGGTGTTGGGAAACCTTGTCAATACATGCAAAAAAAATGAACTCGGGGCCAGCGCAGTGGCTCTAGAGGTAAGGTGTGTCTGCCTTGCCAGCGCTAGCCTAGGATGGACCATGGTTCAATCCCCTGGCGTTCCATATGGTCCCCCAAGCCAGGAGCAACTTCTGTGTGTATAGCCAGGAGTAAACCCTTGAGTGTCACCTGGTGTGACCCCAAACCTCCCCCCCCAAAAAAATGAACTCATAGCTCTCCTTAACATCATGCTGAAAGGTTAAATCAAAGTGGATTAAAGACTTTTATATTAGACCTGAAAATTAAGGTACATAGAAGAAAGCATAGGTAGAACCTCCATGGCATCAAAGCATCCGAAGGATAAAAAATTGGACAAGCAAGTGGAAGCAAAGATAGACAGTTGGGACTATATCAAACTCAGACGTTTTTACATATTTTCTTTTGAAACAAAAGAAAAATAGCTGACTCAATTATTCTGACTAGGAGAGTTTTAAGGAAAGGCTTTGGTGACGATCACTATTAATTCAAATAAAAATACCTCAAAGCTTAGAGTTTGAGTCTGCTGTGAATAAATTGTGTCCACTCAGAGCAAAACTGTGGGCTTGAACCTAAGCCACTAAGCACTGGCTGCAGTTGTAGGATGAACATAAGCTCACACCTATGTGACTAGATCCTAGAGGGCTGTATGCTAAGTGAAATCAGCCAAATGGTGAATGATATATACTGCATTATTTCACTTATATGTTAGTTGTAAATTAATTAATAAATTCATAGTTTAAAAAGTAAAAGTCATAGAATCAGAGAAATAATGGTCTCTGGAGAGGAGGAAATGGAGAGATATTGGTCAAAGGAAATAGAGATTCAATTTGTGAAAAATAAATGCCCTTGTTTTATAGCAATATGACTATAGTTCAAAATACTATAGTTATACTTGAAATTGTTAAAGGATTAGAGTATACAGTGATATGCATATATTTATATACTGACAAAATAAACAAATGATGATTATATAAGATCATTAACTTTACTTGCTCTATTGTGGTGATTACAATAGCAAACATCTACTTGTATAGCTTAAGGTGACAAAAGTAACTTTTGTCAATTATACTTCAATAAAGGTGGCCATAGAGAGTTGATAGTTTGCGAAAGTTATGGGTTTCTTCTTTTCTTTGTCTCTCCCCTCTTTTATTTCTCAATGTATAAAATTCACTAACCTCACTGTAATATAGCAAGATACTATGATTAACTAAAATAAAAGAAACAGCATTATATCTTAGCCTCAATAAAAGTAACATTGATTTGCATCTTTCCATAAAATTTCTAGTCATATATAGATTTAAGTATTTTTTTAAACAAAACTTACTATAAATTGATTGTTATAAAATCTACTTTTAAGAAGTAAAGCATCGTGTTTATTGCCCACCAGAAAATTTGTTTTGTAGTGCTATACTTATAGTGAAAGCCAAAGGTTTTTTTTCTTTAGTATGACTCCAACATTACTTATTTAACCCAAACTTAATTGGTGAACATTTAAGTGAATCTATTTTTTAACCTACTACAAGAACTTTTCCAGGGGCCAGAGTGGAACGATAGCACAGTGGTAAGGCCATGGCTGACCCAGGACAGACCTGGGTTCGATCCTCGGTGTCCCATATGGTCCTCCGAGCCAGGAGCGATATCTGAGTGCATAACCAGGAGCTACTCCTGAGCATCACAGAGTGTGACCCAAAAACCAAAAAAAAAAAAAGAAAAGAACTTTTCAAAATCCACTTTCAAGAGACCACGAACTGATTGTGATGAGAAAAATGTAAACTATCAGGGAAAAATAGGAATAAAAGTTAAAAGAACAAAATGAATGATCATTTGAATAAAGAAAATTAATGTTCTATATATTTAGACTTAAATAACCTTTACAAGGGGCCTGTGAGATAGCATGGAGGTAAGGCGCTTGCCTTTCATGCAAAAGGTCATCGGTTCCAATCCCGGTGCCCCATTTGGTCCCCCGTGCCTGCCAGGAGCAATTTCTGAGCATGGAGCCAGGAGTAACCCCTGAGCGCTGCCGGGTGTGATCCAAAAACCAAAATAATAATAATAATAATAACCTTTACAAAGGATTTATGTGCTAAATTTATTGTTTTTCAGTGGTGTGTAATCCACATATTTATTATTTATTTTCAGATTGACTAATCCATATTTGTTATTGTTTAGAATTTTTTACTTCTACTTATTTTTTATTAATATCTTTATTTAAACACCTTATTAACAAATATGATTATAGTTGGGCTTTAGTCATGTAAAGAACAACCCACTTCCCAGTGCAACATTTCCATCACCAATATCCCAAATCTCCCTCTAAATGTGCACTTTTGACTTAAAGCAAGACTAAAGACATCAATGAAATGTAAAATATTCAACAGTTTTATTTTATCTATAATTTTTTTCCTGATAAAAAGAAAGTGCAAGGGATGGAGAGATGGAGATAAGGCATTTTGCCTTGCATGCAGAAGGTCATTGGTTCGAATCCCAGCATCCCATATGGTCCCTCGAGCCTGCCAGGAGTGATTTCTGAGCATGGAGCCAGAAGTAACCCCTAAGCACTGCCAGGTGTAACCTGAAAACGAACAAAGAAGAGGGAAAAAAAGAAAGGAAATAAAGGAAGGAAGGAAGGAAGGAAGGAAGGAAGGAAGGAAGGAAGGAAGGAAGGAAGGAAGGAAGGAAGGAAGGAAGGAAGGAAGGAAGGAAGGAAGGAGGGAAGAAAGAAGGAAGAAAGAAAGAAAAAGAAAGAAAGAGAGAGAGAAAGAAAGAAAGAAAGAAAGAAAGAAAGAAAGAGAAAGAAAGAAAGAAAGAAGAAAGAAAGAAAAAAGTGCAATATCTTAAACATTTTAGATTTATGAAAATTTTATTCATTAATATAAATTTTATTGTTTTACACAGATACGGAGGTTGGAGTTTTGGGTTGCCATTGACTAAAGACCTCCTTTTTGATATAACTGGAGTTCCTGCCAATCGAACGCTTGCCAAGGTAAATTATTATCTTTCTTCTGGAATGTGAAATGTTATGAGTCCAATAACTTATCCATTTCTTCCAAGTTTTCTTATTTTGTGGCAGAGTTTCTCAAAACAGTCTCTGATTACCCTTAATCTCTGTAGTATCTGGATCTTCCCCTTTTTTTTCTAATTCAGTTAATTTAGTGTCTCTCTCTCTCTCTCTCTCTCTCTCTCCTTTTCTTTGTGAGCTTTGCTAGTGATTTATTGATATTTTTGTTTTGTTTTGTTTTTTCAAAGAACCAACTATTGCTTTTATCGATCTTTTGATAGTTCTATGGATTTCCACTTCATTAATTTCTGCTCCAAGCTTTGTTATTTCCTTCTGCCTACCAATCAATTTTTGGTTCATTTTGTTGATCATTTTCTAATTTTATATGTTGGGTCATTAAGTTATTTATGTAGGTCCCTTCTTGATTTCTGATGTGTCCTTGTAAATCTATACATTTTCCTTTGAGTAGCACTTTTGCTGTGTCCCACAAATTCTGCTAATTTGCATTTTCAATCTCATTTGTTTCCAGGAATATTTACTATATTCTTGGGTGAAGAAACTAAATATCATTTGTTCATTTTAAGTCATGTTCAAGTATCACCTTTTATAAAATTACCTGCATTCATTCTCACACATATCTAAGAGAGAGACATCTTAGCTGACTTTCATAAGGCAATATAGAAAGTAAATCATAGAATTAGAGATTTTTCTGTCATTTTTGTTCTTAGTTTCCTTTCTATATATACAAAGAAAATACTCCTTGTAAATAATTTTAGTAAAGACTGATTTATCGCTAAGTTAGATTCATAATTTCAACCTATCAGTTGAGTTTCTTGGATTGAGGAATATCAAGGTTTTTAATATCCTCTGCCTTTTAACATAACAGTTGACGCAACTCACATCTTTGTGGGTATAACTATGAAAAAAAAATTAGTAAGAGGATTTCAGTATTTTAAATCTTGTAGCTGAGGACAATATGCTTGTATTTAATGTAATTCTACATCCTAACCAATATGACATTTTTTACTCTATTACTATCAAGTGCATTATCTCTAGAAAAACTATAGGCCAATCATAGAATGTGAGATAATCATGAATTTCAATTTATTTCAAGCTTTTCGTAGAAAGACTATGTGGAATAATTAGTAACTCAGTATTATTACAAAAAAATGTGATTATTTTCCCAATTTCTGCCCACCTCTATGTTGGGAATGTAAAGATCATTGGTCATCACTATGAGAAAAGGTATAAATCTTTGGATAATAAATAAATATTGAAGAATTGGTACCCTCACGTTAATGCTAATTCTTTAAGTCAAGTGTGAACACAAGCTACTTTATTTGAATGCAATACTGATCTTGCCTTTTTCTTTTTTAAATTTAACAGGTCTGGTATGATCCAGAAGGTTATCACACCCTTCCAGCTTACCTCAACAGCTTGAATAACTTCCTCTTGCGCGCTAACATGTCACGACATGATGCAGCCCGACACGGTATAGTTACCCCAAAAATCTTGTAATGCTGCTACTGCCACTCTCCCTGCCAAAAAATGGCAACTAGATCCCTTTTCCTCCTACAGGCAGGTATTTTGTGATGTCTAAACTAAAGTTTTTATACTAGAATCTGGAAGGAGGAGCTCTGCCTGATGGAGCATTCTTGATAATTCCTTCACTTCAAATTCATTTAGAATTCTCATTTATCAAGTCAGGAAAGTAACTTGACTTCACATTTACATCTACTTTCATACATATGAGTTGTGTCTCTTTGGGTTATTTTTAAAGCTTTTTGTATGTATTAATGTTAAAATGTAAGAAGTAATTAGGTGTTCCTAAATGTTTCAATATGCCAAATAGGGTCTGAAATTTGCAATACTAATATTTTCTAATTAAATTGGTATTCATCAGACCATTTCATCTTCTTAAACCTTACTCAAATTATATTCCCATACAGATTTTAAGCAAATAATGAGAAAGATACGCATATGTACTGACATAGAATGGATTTCTAGGCTAACAAATAAAATAGTTTATGAAGTAGAAAAAAATATCATGACAAATCATTCAGAAATAATGTCTACTTTTTAAAATCTCACTACTGTCGGGCTCAATAGTTTGTTCTGGATAAACTAGAGATTGTAGAAGTAAACGGAAACTTTTGTGGTCGTTTTTTCAGAGAAAACAGTATTTTTCTCACAGCTGTTTTGTGGTTTTTCTAGCATGTGGAACCTGAAGAATATAACAAGATTGTTAGTCCTTGGATCTAGAGCATTAGTAATGGGCATAGTTAAAAGTGGTAAATGAAATTAAATTGTGACTCACATTAGGTGTGTCAAATATAACCTGACTTGAAATTATACTGAGCACTTGACTTTCAGCAGTGAAGATGTTTCTTGGTGTGACAGAAAATAAAAGTAAAAGATGAGGAAGCTATAATGATAGCACAGTGGGAAGGGCATTTGCCATGCATGCAGTCGACCAGGGTTGGTTCTCCAGCGTCCCATATAGTCACCTCATGCCTGCAAAGAGCAATTTCTGAGTACAGAGCCAGAAGTAACCCCTGAGCACCAATGGATGTAGCCCCCCCAAACAAAAAAGAAAATACATTAATGTTAGAAATGACCAGGGGAAATGTTGCAAATGTATGTAGGTAAATATAAGGAAGCAGGCCACTTTTGAAGGATCTTCCTTCCCTCAATTCCACCCCCAAGATCTGCTTTTTGAAACTAGTACTAGTCTTTTATTTATTGTTGGAATCTTTCTGAATTCCAAATGGCTTTCTGTGTTTCCTACCACTGTATTTATTAAGATACAGTCTAAGGTAAAAAAAAAAATTAAGAATTCTGGAGCTGAAGAGATACTCAGCTGTTAGGGTGCTTGTCTAGCATGCATCTGATCTGGATTTACTTCCTGGCATACCATATAGTTCCCAAAGCACTACCAAAAGTGATTCCTGCATGTAGAGCAAGGAGTAACTTCTGAGCATCACCACCTATTCATACACACACACACACACACACACACACACACACACACACACACACACACGATAATTAAGCTAACTAGGCCAGAAAGATAATAGGAGATTAAGGCGTTTGCCTTGCTTATAACTGAATCTGGTTCTATTCACCTAGCACTGCCTATGGCCACCTGAGCACCACTAGGAATGATTTCTAAGCACATAATAAGCTCCAAGTATGACTGGGATAGCCCAATATCCTGTCCCTGACATACACTAAAAAGAGTATAAACCTTATATTGATCTAAACAAAATGCATTTTTTAAATTATAAACAAGACAGTTTAAGTTTTTATTTCTAATTTTATTAATGTTTCTTATATAGACTTACTAGAATGTTAACTTTTTACCTTCTCTGAAATTTTTAGTTCTTCCAAAGAAATCCACTTAAGCTCAAAATGCTTTTATTGCTCTGTAAAATGTGTCTTGGATCTGCAATAGAGGTTTATCTTTTTTGTATGTTTGTTTTGGGGCCACACACAGTGGCGCTCTGGGCTTATTCCTGACTGTGATCAGAGATCACTCCTGGGGTGTCAGATATGAAACCCAAGTTGGTTGTGTGCTAGTCAAGGGCCTCACCCACTGTATAATCACTCTATACTCATTGGGAGTATTTTAATAACAAATTATTCTCCTGCTACCTCAGTCACTTCTCTAGTTTTCAGTCATTATTTATTTGTTTTTATTTTATAGAAATTAGAATTTTGCTTTTATTGAGAAATTAACTTTTCAAAACGTCTAAGACGCAAATAATTATCTTTTAATCACCTTTGCAAAGTCAATATCTGTTATATTCATGCGGGTCCCTCTAGTGGTTAATTTAATATGAAAATTTTGTTCTTGCCCTCCCCTGTCTCTTTTCCCCTAGCTTAAACAATTGGGTTTTTGAAAGTACAGAAAACACTGTATTTTGTTAATATGTGTTAAATCACTCCTTCTACCTTACTATTTCTTCATATTCTTTACTATTTTATTAACAATGGTAAATAAGGGACCCTTTCTCATGCTAAAGTAATTCCCTCCTTGGGCACAAAAAAGAGGAATAGCATAGATTTTTTTTTTGTTTTGTTTTGTTTTGTTTTTTGGGTCACACCGGCAGTGCTCAGGGGTTACTCCTGGCTACATGCTCAGAAATTGCTCCTGGCAGGCACGGGGGACCATGTGAGGCACCGGGATTCGAACTGATGCCCTTTTGAATGAAAGGCAAACGCCTTACCTCCATGCTATCTCCCGGGTCCCTAGATTTTTAAATTTTAGAAAATCTTCATATAATTTGTCCCCCACCCTGAGTTGCTTATTTGAATACAATTAATTTCATTTCTTAAGTGCCTTAAAACATAAACATAAATGTGAGTAGATATAGAGAAGAAAGCAAAATTCAATTACTTCCTATAAAAGAGGAGGGAAATACTTTGTACAAATGTAAATCTGTTCCTCTTGCAAAAATTTTGGAGACAAAATAAAAAAATTTTTTTTCTCTTTGTGGCACCAATGTATGGCAACACTGAAGATGGAATCATTTTCCTAAAAAATATATATTTCTAACCTAAAATTCTTTCAATCAGAACATAGGGAACAGCAGCAATTGTGTATTATTCATCTAAAATTTGGTGTTTCCAATTCACTGAATACCTCTTAACTAAAAGAATTCTCTCTTCCTTAAGGCATCATCATGTACAGTCATCCTTATCCAGGCGTGCAAGACCAAGAACAAGCCACGTAAGTAGATCTAATTGGCAGGGCTTCTTTCTCCTTGGCAGTCAAGCTCTTTATAAAGTGCTATAATTGGAAATCACAGTTGTAGCTTAATGAATGTCAATCTAGAACACCTGGTAAGATAAGTTACTGATTGGGATAAAAGGAAGTTTCTGAAAGGGTGTGGAGTGCAGTTGCCAAGTAGAGTCTGTTGACTGTAGATTCCTAGAACCTGCTGCTTTTCTAAGTGAAGTGCGTAAGTGCTTCATCATTTCAACTTCCCCTGCATAGTATTTAAGTACTATTTCTATGCTCAAGAACTATACCTCCCTACAGCACCCTGTAACCCTTAGAAACAGATTTTTCTTTCAAACATCCCTAGACAGTTCATATGCACTGCAGCTCTATTTATTCCAGGGTCACAGCAGAGTCATGCAAAAGATATTATCTTGCTGCTTTGCAGAAACACTTATTTATATCATGGTCAACTGTAGTACTATTTTGTTGATGGTCTTAGTCATGAATCTTCTTGAAAGGGAATGAATTTCAAAAACTTATGTGTGCTTTTTCCATCCTATTGTTCACCTAGAATGAGCAGCTTAATCGATATTTTAGTGGCACTTTCTATCCTGATGGGCTACTCAGTCACCACAGCCAGTTTTGTCACCTATGTTGTACGGGAACATCAGACCAAATCCAAGCAGTTGCAGCACATCTCAGGAATTGGTGTGACATGCTACTGGGTAACAAACTTCATTTATGACATGGTGAGTACTGTGGTTCAGTACAGGAAATGCAGGGCAACAAGAGTGGAAACTATCAGCTTTATATTTGAGATGTTATTATTTCTGGATTGCTCTAATTATTGCCACTCTAACACTTCAAGGGGAAAAAGGAGACAGATTTAATGGGATTTCCTTCTATTTAGTTCACTCTTGTTTCAGTCTAACAGTGCATTTTATGTTCACTCCAAGCACTTCCAGGAGTGATCCGTGAGCACAGCCAGGAATTCTTAGTACCAAGTAGTGTGATACCCTCCCCACCAAAATAAAAAGTAGAAAAAGGGAAGGAAAGAGGGAGGGGAAGATAAAAAATGAGGAATAGAGAGAAGGAAGGAAGAAGAAAGGAAGGAAGGATAGAAGGATAGGAAGGAAGGAAGGAAGGAAGGAAAGAAGGAAGGAAGGAAGGAAGGAAAACAACTGGAGGGGAAAGAGAAGAAAGGAGAGGGAGAAAAAGAGGAAAGAAAAGAAAAATCAGAAAGAGTCCAAATGAGAAATAGCTCAGATGGTCAGGGAAGGCCCTGGACCTCCTGGTAACTACTTGGGATAATCTCATAGAAAATTAGAACCTTGGATTCCAGAAGAAACTCAGGAGTAAGGTATCTGCCTTGCATGAATTAGGCCAGGAGTTTGTTTTTCTGGCTCCACTCTATGTCCCTGCAGACAAATATTTGTTGGTACTAAGTGATGCAAAGAGCCACTGCAATTCTGTGACCCTAGATGTTGCAACAGGAGAAACAATAGCAAAGGAAAAAAAAAGGGGGGGTAAGATTCAAAGTATTATGTATCAGGCTGATATTCATTTCGCAGTTAGGAAATCCATCTGCTCTGCCCACATCTCTCTAGTCTGAGATTCCCTTGAATTCTTTACAAAAATACATATTCTGGGGTCAGGCAGGTGGCTTAAAGGGTTTGAGCAAATGAATTCACTGGGTTCAATTCCTGCCATCACACAGTCCCCTGAACACTTCCAGAGGTGTCCCACAAACATAGCCAAGTGTGACACCCTGCATCAAAGCAATCATACTATTATAAAGTGAAATATAGATTTCTAGGTGATTCTCCAGAATTTGCAATGTATACCACACTTAGTTATTATAACTGGAGTTTGGTATATATACATTTTAAATAAAACTCCTTAAGTTCAAGAATCTAGTCTGAAAAACAATATAACAATAAAATATCTTTTGCCCAGTGGTACCAAATACTCGGGCTTATAAAATATTTAATTAAATAATAGTGAGAAGATTTAAAATAGTAGTGTCTACTGCATGATACATTGGAGAAGATAAGCAGGAAAGTAAAGGATGAATTTCATTGATGACTCTCATTTGCAGAAAATGATCTCAAAGTTCAGATAATTTTTTCTTGATTCCAAATGTGCCTATGTTGGCCCAAAGCCCAGAATGGGTAAACATTTGCCTGGTGATTATGGTGAAATTGTCCGAGTTGCTGTAAAGATCATTGACTTGAAAAGTTGGAGAGTAATTAGATGCATATCCATTTTGTTAATGTATTCAGTTAGGGCTTAAATGCATTTGCTGTGGGAGTCAAAAATTAAAGAATGTTGATGATGCCTCTGGACTTAATAGGGACTTGAAGTTAAAAAAGCTAAAAGCACATACTTCTGTGAAGGGCTACTTAAGACAAGATTCCATTGTTCTTTGCCTATTACAATTTAAGAGATTTTCTTTCCAAGTAAATGGTTATATCTTTCATTGTGTGCCTTTCTCTGTAAACTCCTGAACACTTGATATTTCTACTTACTGATGAAACACTCAATTCTGATGAGATGCATACCAACTTCATGCAACAGAAGATATTGGAAAAAAAGAGCCTCAAAGCAAATGTTCAGACAATGGAAAAAATCCTCAAAGAATGTAAACAGATGAAAAAGTCTTTGATAAACTCAACAGAAACAACAAAGGAATCATTGGAATCCTGAATATCCAGGTATAAAATCCTCACTAAGAATGAACATACAAGGACATCATTGCAGAGAAACTCCCAGAGCTAAATACTGCATGCACCCAAATCCTTCATATCCAAATTGTACAAGCTAGAAGACACATGGAGAAAAGAACCCCAAGAGACGCAACTTAGTCATAATGATAAATCTCACAGATAGAGATAGAATACTGAAAGCAGCAAAATCAAATTGGAAATTGCATTCAAAGGAGCATAATTATGATTTACAACAGATCTGTCACAAGAGATCCTCAACCCAGAGGCAGTGGTGGGATATAGTAACAAACTCAACAAAATAAATGCTTTGCCTACGATACTTCACCCAGCCAGACTCAGGTTTGAAGAAAGCATACATCACTTCTTAGAGAAACAGTATCTCAGAAACTATAGAATCAAAACCAGCCTTAAAAAAATAACTGAAAGATCTACTTTAAGACAAGACACACCAGGGCAAGAGAAATAGCACAGTGGTAAGGCATTTGCCTTTCACACAGCTGATCCAGGATAGATGGTGGTTTGAATCTCTGAATCCCATATTGTCCCCAGTGCCTGCCAGGAGCAATTTCTGAGCACAAAGTCGAGTAACCTCTGAGTGCCTCCAGGTGTGACATCACCACCCCCCCCCCAAATAAGACAAGACACATTCACAGACTCATCAAACTTCTACACAAAAATGACACTAAATCCTATGACAATTATCTCTCTCCATGTCAATAGTCTAAATGCACCAGGTAAGAGACATGAAGTGGCAAATGGGTTAAAAATCTGAATCCAAGGAGCCGGGAGGTGGCGCAGGAGGTAAGGTGCCTGCTGCCTTGCCTAGGACGGACCACGGTTCGATCCCCCGGTTCCCATATGGTCCCCCGTGCCTGCCAGGAGCGACTTCTGAGCGCGTAGCCAGGAGTAACCCCTGAGCATCACTGGGTGTGGCCCAAAAAAAAACCAAAAAAAAAAATCTGAATCCAACATTTTCCTGCCTACAAGAAACACATCTGAATAGTCAGAACAAACATAGATTGAGGATAATCATCCATGCAAACAACTCCCTGAAAAAAGCTGGAGTGGCTATATTAATATCAGATGACACAAACTTTAGATTTACAGAAGTTATAAGGGACAAAGACAAATATTTCTTGATATGAAGGAATGTATACAACAAGAAGAAATACCATTCTTAAACATATATGCACCCAATGAGAGACCAGCAAAATATTTAATACAATTGTCAACAAATCTAAAAGCAAACATTAATAGCAACACAATAATAGAAGGAAACCTCAATACCGTCCTGTAACCTCTTTATAGGTCAACCAGGCTAAACTCAATAAGAATATACTACCTTTGAAAAAAGAAATGAAAAAAAGTGCACTAGTAGATTATATATATAATATATATGGCACTCTAGATCCAGAAAATTGGATACACATTCTTTTCCAATGCACATGGGTCCTTCTCCAGGATAAACCACATGCTTTCCCATAAAACATACCTCCATAAAATCAAAAGGATAGAAATTGTACAGACTACCTTCTCGGATCACAGTGCACTGAAATTAGGGGCTAACTACTAAGGGATACAGAAGAAAAACTTTAACACCTGGAAATTAAACAGCTCACTACAGAACAACCAGTGGGTGAGAGATGAAATAGAAGAAGTCAAAAGATCCCTGGAAACAAATGTGAATGAAGACACAAATTATCAGAATTCGTTGGACAGAGCAAAAGTAGTACTAAAAGAAAATGTATAGATTTGCAAGGAAGGAAGAAGGGGCCTACAAAAATAACTTAATGACACAGCTTATAAAATTAGAGATTGATCAACAAAATGGACCTAAAAATCAGTAGAGAGAAGGAAAAATAATTGGCCTTCTTTTATACAAATAATGATAGAGAAGAAATGGACATTAAAAATACATACAATTCATGTAAGTACCACAGAAACACAAGTACCTTGGAGTCAACTTAACTAAAGTGAAGGATCTGTATAAAGAAAACCACAAAACACTGCTTCAAGAAATAAAAGAGGACACAAGAAAACGGAGAAACATGCCCTGTTCATGGATTGGGAAGATTAACATAATTAAAATGGCAATATTCCCTAAAATTTTGTATGCATTTAATGCAATTCCTCTAAAAATACCTATGAAATCCTTCAAATAAGTGAATCAGCACTCCTGAAATTCATTTGAAAGAATAAACACCCATGAATAGCCAAGCCACCTTTAGGAAAAAGAAGATGGAAGGCATCACTTTCCCCAACTTTAAATTATAATACAAATCAATAGTTATTAAAACAGCATGATACTGGATAAAGACAGACCCTCAGACCAATGGAATAGACTTGAGTATTTAATAGAATGTTCCCCATCATACAATCAATTCATCTTTGTTAAAGGGACAAGAAACTCAAATAGGGAAAGAAAAGCCTCTTGAATAAATGGTGCTGGGGAACTGGTCAGCTGCATTCAAAAAAGCAAACTCGAACCTTCAACTAGCACCATGGACAAAGGTTAAATCCAAATGAATTAAAAACCATGATATTAGACCCAAAATGATAAGGTACATAGGAAAATACATAGGTTAAACACTATGATAGTGAAGACTAAAGGCATCTTTAAGGAGGTAACATCAATGTCCAAAAAAGTATAAGCAGGGATTAAACAGATGGGACTATATTAAGCTGAGAAGCTTTTGCACCTCAAAGGAAATAGTGATTTGGATACATAGGCCACCCACAGAATGGGAGAGATTATTTACCCAATACTCAATAGATAAGGGGCTAACTAAACTTAACAAGAATAAAGCAACTAACCACATCAAAAAATTAGGAGAGCCGGGTGTGACCCAAAAACCAAAATAAATAAATAAATAAATAAATAAACATACAAACAAACACTTTCTCAAAGAGGAAATAGAAATGACCAAAAATCACATGAAAAAAAATGTTCCACCTCACATCATCAGGGAGATGCAAATCAAAACTACAATGAGGTACCATCTTACACCAAGACACTGGTATACATCACAAGAAACAAGAAAATGTTGATGGGGATGTGGAGAGAAAGGAACTCTCATTCACTGCTGGTGGAAATGCTGTCTAGTCCAGCCTTTATGGAAAAAAAATATTTAGATTCCTCAAAAACCTGGAAATTGAACTGCCATATGATCCAGCTATACCACTCCTAGAGATCTACACTAGAAACACAAAACACAATACAAAAATGCCTTCTGATCACCTATATTCATTGCAACGCTATTTACAATATCCATAATGTGGACAGAACCCAGATGCCTAAAAATACATGAATGGCTAAAGAAACTGTGCTATATATTTACACCATGGAATACTATGTAGGCATCTGAAGAAAAGTCATGAAATTTTCCTATATACAGGATGGACATGGAAACTGATTGAAATAAGTCAGAGGGAGAGACACACACAGAGAGAATAGTCGCACACAGAGAGAATAGTCTCACTCATATATGGGGTTTAAGAGAAATAATAAACATTATTGTAATAATACCCAGAGACAATAGACATGAGTCTGGAAGGACCGGCTCATGATATGAAGTTTATCACAACAAGTGGTGAGTGTAGTTAGAGAAATAACTACACTAACGACTACCATGAGTTGTATGCCTGTCTCGAATACAGACAGGGGTGGAGGGAGGAGAGAGATAGTGAACTCTGGTGGTGGGTAGGTTGCGCTGATGAAGGGAAGTGTTCTTTTTTTTTTATAACTGAAAGCCAACTACAAGCATGTTAGTAATCATGGTGGTTAAATAAAGATATTATTTTTAAAGAAACTAGGAGTAAAAGAAACACTCAGATCTTTTTCCACACCTCTCTGATCCCAAGGATCCATGAAGCCTGCTATCTTGCACTGAGCAACTTCACAGATAACCAAACCTTAGAAATCAACCATCTGAGAGATTCCTGGAATTAAAAATAAAATCAGAATTTTAGGATTGACTTTAATTCATATGGCAAGGGAAATTTTTTGAGTGAAATCTGTACAAATAAATAGAAAATTCCATGTAGGTGGAACATAAAAATGCATCCCTGTAACTGTGTCTGGGTCACTTTATTGCTACTTTACCTGAGAGGATATATAGACATATATAGAAACATATATGTTAAATCTGGTTTTATATATTCTCATAGGTCTTCTACTTGATACCTGTAGCATTTTCAATTGGCGTCATCGCTATTTTCAAGTTACCCGCCTTCTACAGTGAAAACAACTTAGGCGCTGTATCTCTTCTGCTTCTACTGTTTGGGTAAGCTGAATTGAAAGATAAGAATTAAAAGATAAGAATTAAAAGAATTAAAGTCTCCAAGACACAAATGCTTAAATATCATTAAATAATTTATTGTTATGTTGGGGGTCCCATTAGCCACAAGTGATGAGTAGTAATGGTTTGTAATTGTTAGTTCATAATTTGCAAAGTTATGCTTCTGAAATTAATTTCACTGTTGTTATAGTAATGCTATTAATGAGCACATACTAGGAACCAGTTAGCAGGTCTAAAAATTTACTTAGTAATTTAATTACATAACAGTGCAGACTTAAAGGACTAGAGATATAGTATAGAGGTTATGTTTTTGCTTTCCCTGCAATCACCCCATTTCAACCTCCAGCACTGCACAAACTTTTCTAGTCCCTGAGTACCTCCAGCTATTGCATAAACTCACCTCCCAAAATACAGGTTTTAGAATGATCAGAAAATATAGCGTCATTAATATCTGAGAAAACAATATTATTTTTGTATTCTGTTTATATAGCTAATACAGGTTGATATAATCAATACTTGGTGTAGCAATTGCTTTTGCCCTGAAGTGCATGAACAATAGTCATTTAGTTAGCAATTGTGAGTGATGAAGGAATTCTGTATCCTGTTCTCATTCATTGGAACAAATTCATTGTTCAAGAATTTACTGAAAATAGAGTATTCAACTTATAGCAAACATGCCCTATTTGCTTAGTGAGACTACAAAAATGTTGCTATTTCCTTTCAACTTTAAATTATAAGGCTTACATTGCTCAAACACACATTTCTAAACAAAGAAAAACGAAAACAAATAAACCTTGCTTGGATCATGAAATACCATCTCTAGGAGGAATTAATTTGTAGCTATTATAAGATACATTCCCTAAAAGAGAGCTTGTTACTTTTCCTAACAATTTTGGAAAAAATAATTTAAAATTTTGTAAAGAAAAGGTCTACCTATAACTTTTAAAATTCATCATTACTATTTTTCAATTTTGGAATATATTTTAAAGTTTTATAATTTGTTTTGTAAAGCAAAAAGATTGCAAATAATGTTAATTATTAATATTATTAACATATAGATATGCCACATTTTCTTGGATGTACTTGCTGGCTGGACTCTTCCGTGAAACAGGAATGGCTTTCATCACTTACGTCTGCATCAACCTTTTTTTTGGCATCAATTCCATCGTTTCCTTGTCAGTAGTATACTTCCTTTCTAAGGAAAAACCTAACGATCCGGTAAGTCTGCTAAACTTCAGTGACTGTATCACATAATTTCATATGTACAAGATAAAATTTTTCTACGTTTTCTATTATCTAAATAGAAAATAAATATTCTTGTTTGATTCTATTACTTTTAGTAGAAGAAAAGTAACTACATTTTTTAAAGATTCTCTTTAGACTTCACATAGGTCAATGACTATAATTATATTTACCCAAAACTATTGCCATTTGATAGGGTCTGAGTAGAATGCTAGTGGGGAAATTATATTTTTCCTGTGCAACCAATATCTCAACTCAATGATATGATATTGAATTAAAATTTACTTGAACAGTCTTAGGAAAAATATTCATTAACTCCCACTCAATTGTGTGTTGAAATCTACTTTACTATAGGCATCATTTTCCATACATAACTGATTGTGACTAAGAAGGTAAGAAATGACATGTTAGGTGTTAGAATGAAAAATAACAGAGAGAAGTGGCCAGAAAGATAGTACATTGTGGGAGCATTTACCTTGCACACACGTAACCTGGGCTTGATCTCTGGCACCTTATATGGTTTTCTGAACACATAAGGGTGTATTCCCAAAATAAAATAAAAAAAAACTGAGAGAAAAAGAAGAGAACTGAGGAGTAGGTAAGCACATTACAGCAGAAATTTAAAAAAAATCCCAAAATGCACATGGATTGTTCTAAGTGTGAAAATGCTTTAAATAAGTCATTCAAGCAACCCTGAGAAATAGTCAATAAAGTATGACCTACAGGTTTTAGGAAGAAAAGGTGGATAGGGAAAGGGATCTTGGGAAAATGTAAATATTCTGGTGGTATATATGACACAGCAGCATTTTAAATATAAAATAGTACTCTAAGGCTAGAGAGGCAGTTCAGGACTTAAGACACTTTCATGCAGCTGATCTTAGTTCAATTTCTCAAACTACTTATGGTTCCATGAGTCCCAATAGGAGAGATCCCTAAAGACAAACCCAGGTTTAAGTCCTGAGCATTATCAAGCATGGCCTAGAAATTAAAACAAAACAAAATAAAAAAGCAATATCTGTTCTGTTGTTAAAATGTAAATAAATCATTTTTAAAAGATAGTGAAACACTAATTTAGATCTAATTGTTATTAATTTACATATAAATATAACATGTAATGTAGTATAATATATAATTATAATAGATTATACTTGAATATAGCTAACTTATACAAAATAGTGTTATTTGTACCTAATAGAGAATGGTTGTTTCTCCTCTCTCATCTCATCATTTTAGTCATTCTCTAAATAGGTTAAAAATTCCTGCACTAAATAGCTAATTTAGACTTCAACTCCTACATTCTCCTATAACTTGCTACATTCCCAGGATCATATACGGAATGAATTTGCTTCTATAGTTTGTGATACCATTTTTTGGAGGGAAGCCAAATATATTTGTCTCAAGGACAAACATAAACCTTTCTTGCTTTTAATTTAGTAATAGATCTCCATTATATGCCTACAAGTAAATGTTTGTCTATAAATCCAGTACAGATGTAAAATAGTTCTCCATCTAGATAAGTTCCTTACATTTCTTCATTTGTCTACAGAGTTTTGAATTCTTGCTCATTTTATGTGAATTCTAACACTTAACTTCATTTTTATTTCTGTCATTTCAGACTTTAGAACTCATTTCTGAAACTCTCAAGCGCATTTTCCTGATATTTCCGCAATTCTGTTTTGGCTATGGTTTAATTGAACTTTCTCAACAACAGTCAGTCCTAGATTTCTTAAAAGCTTATGGAGTGGAATTTCCTAGTGAAACCTTTGAGATGAATAAACTAGGTGCCATGTTTGTGGCTTTGGTGGTTCAGGGCACCATGTTCTTTTCATTGCGACTTCTAATCAACGATTGGATAATAAAGAAACTCAGGTAAATACTATTAATGCAACACATGAGATTCATTACATAATTCAATTTGGAATCTATGTGAGGGGATCAATAATTTAAGCTTTGTACTAATCATATGGAATTGTTTTGCAGAAGAATGCCTTATTCATTTCATTCAGTAAAAAGTTGTTAGACCTTGCTCTGTGTCTGCAGATATAGTTTCCAAGTGCAGAAATAAAGTTAAATATATTGTTAGACTTTAAATATTTAAGATTCTATATTACAGGGGCCAGAGAAAGAGTACCAAAGGTAAGATGCTTTCTTGGCATATGGCTAAACTAGGTTTGATCCATAGCATCCCATATAGTCCCACACGTAGGATGCACCACATAGGAATGGTTCAGAGTCAGGAGAAATCCCTGAAAATAGCTGCGCGTAATCTCAAAGCAAACCCAGAAATGTAATGTTGGAGGAAAAAATGTCCAGAAAAGATATAGATCTTGTGTTGAGTTTGGAAGAATAGAAAAATTTAGGAAACTTCATTAGGTGAGTTGAAAGTAGCAGTGTCTCTTGAAAAAGAAAATAAAGTAAATTGAAAAAAACTTCATAGATAAAAATAAATACATATATATTGACACTGAGATCCTATTTATCAGAAATTTTCCTATAGATACACTAATATATATATGCATATAATTATTCATAAGTAATAACCATTGCTAATAACAGAAAATATAAAACTGTCTTTCAGGGACAAGTAAACTACATGCATAATTTATAAGTGAAACTATATAATCAATAGAAAGACTCATAAATTTTTTTGTTAAATATTTTAGATTGTTTCTGAGCTATTAAATGAGAAATACCAAGCTTGGGTATGATATTTAAATCAAAGTTATTCTAAGTTAAAATGGAAATAAGAACATAATTTTATAAACATCTACAAATAGGTATTTATAATAAAATTTAATATAAATAATTATATTATTTATTTATAATAGTATGATATCTAATTATAGTATAAAATATAATGAATTATATTATAATAGTATAGTATATGATATATTACATATCATATTATAGATATACTATATAAGTATAATATACAATATATAAATATATTTAATCAATAACTATACCTAAAGTGTGCTATGGGTACCTTGGATAAAAAGTAACAAATATGGTTGAAAACTTAAATTTTACTACAAATTCTTTAGGACTACTTTAATTTTAATACATAATGTACCTGAATCCCTTAATAATAATGAGATTTAAACAAGTGCATTTTTAAAGGAAAGACAAAAGCCAAAATAAAGGGACATGTCTTCAGCATACTTGAAAATTGATAGCATAATTTTATTAGTGTATAGAATAACTATATTTATTTTTATATTTACATATGAGAGCAAGATATAAGTATATGATTGGGATATTAGATTTAGTTAAAGAGCTATGGTTTGTCTTTATTTTCAATAGTTCTTCATTAAAGATTTTTCGATATTTTTTTAAATAAGAGGTTAAGAATTTGTATAGGTGGTACAGATTGAAGTATTGTACACTGGATCAGTTTGAGATTCCTTAAGAAATTCTTCTTGTTGAAAAGTAAAAACCAAAGCTTATAATAGAGATAGAAAGTGATCAATGAGAGGGTGTAATAAGTCCACATGAGCGGGCTGTACAATGGGGAAGACTTAAAGAAAATTTCACATTTAAAATCTCTAGAGAGATCATTAAAAGAAACCAGAGCATTACAGAAAAAATATAGATTGATTTATTGGGTTTTACATTTTGTTTGGTTGCTTTGGTATTCATTAGGAAAGATACTAAAGTGGAGCTAAAACTTAAAATTTGAGGAGTAAAAAATGTAATAGATTGACAGAACCTAAATAAGACTCAGTGAAAAGAGCACAGACTAACATTCACATTGTTGATGTTGAAAGAAGTTGTAAAGGCAAAGGAAAAAATATTATTGATCTCTGACTTAAAGAGGTGGAATCTTATTATTGGTTCTTGCCTTTGTGGACTCTTATTTTTGGTTTTTGCCTTTCTATTAAAAAGTAGCTTTCAAACCTATAGTGACTGAAATTAAGAGTCTAGTTCTAAGGGGCCGGAGAGGTGGCTCTAGAGGTAAGATGTCTGCCTTGTAAGTGCTAGCAAAGGAAAGACCGAGGTTCGATCCCCCGGCGTCCCATATGGTCCCCCCAAACCGGCTGCAATTTCTGAGTGCTTAGCCAGGAGTAACTCCTGATCATCAAACAGGTGTGGCCCCCTGCCAAAATAAAGAGTCTAGTTCTATGTGCATATCTGAGAAACAATTTAAAACCTAGGAATCAAACTTTATTTTTTCTAATAGAAAATCTGGCAAAGACATCTTCATACCAAGTATGAGTTATTTGAACAAATGAATAATAAATTTTAAGGAAATTTACTGTGTGATATATAGTACTATTTTCATAAATTGAGAATTTATTAAAACAAGAACCAACCTGAGTATGGTCATGTCTCAATCATTAATGCAAAAATCATTGGATCTGTACTTAGACTGTTCTTTAGAAAATTTCGTTCTACACCTGTCATGGAGATGACAGATGAAGATGAAGATGTGAGAACAGAAAGACTAAGAGTTGAAAATGGTGCTGATAATTTTGATCTCGTCCAACTTCATCATCTCACGAAGACCTATCAGCTTATCCACAAAAAAATTATAGCTGTAAATAATATCAGCATTGGAATTCCTGCTGGAGAGGTAAATTAGTGTTTTTGTTTCTTTAATATTGGCCTAAGGAGTGATAATAGAAATTTTTATCTTGCCTTACTTTTTATAAAATTATGAAAGTATCTCTCTGAATCATTTGATAAATATTTGATATTTGAATCAATATGTAATATATACATGTGCCATGCAGTACTTTGTGAGTCTTCCCTCTTGTCAGGGATCATTCAATATACCACCATGTCCTGAATTTCTTACAAGTTAATCCTCCCTGGGGTGACCTTTCAGTCAAAGCCATCTTCAACTTCTAGTTTCAAGTCCTCTTCAAAAGATAGAATAAGAAATCAGTTGTCAGAATTGAATTGCTACAATTGCTACTCAATTTGTATTCTTGTCACATTATTTGCATAATCTTAAGGCAGATTTCAAAGGAGAAAGAAAATAATGTGGGTTTTTCCCAGGGTTTTCTGTGCAAAGCTGCATAGTAAACACATCGAATTTATTTGATGGCATAAAAAAATTGCTTTGGTAGCTTATTCAAGGTGTGATTTTTGTGTGAATAATGTGAAATCTATAAAAATAATTCCTTAGTCAGATTAGTGCTTCTTTCTTGTGAAGTATTTTACCATGCCACGTAGAGGTGCACTAAATATGATACTTAAAAATAAGTTTTATGTATAAATATAAATGGTCAGTAGTTAAAGGGAAAAGATATGTAAGAACCTATTATTTTTAATGAGGTTTTATCCAGTGCCAATAGAACACTGTAATATTCATAAATAATCCCAGAGGAGTTTTTTTCAGTAATTTCTTTAAACCTAGAGAGAGGAGGAAAGAAATGGAATAGTCACGAATCTTTAGTTTGGATTAACTTTTACGTCTTTTATTTTGATCTCCTTCAAACTAGTGTTTTGGCCTTCTTGGGGTAAATGGAGCAGGGAAGACTACAATCTTCAAGATGCTGACAGGAGACATCGTTCCATCAAGTGGAAACATTCTTATCAGAAATAAAACCGGGTATGAAAAACAATTCCAAAGTATACTAGGCAATTGATAATGAGAGAAGAAAAACAACTATATGAGCATTTTAAACTATTATGTATTTATATTATTAATATCAATTTTATTTTGTTTTTGTTTTTGTTTTTGTTTTTTTTTTTTGTTTTTTGGGTCACACCCGGCAGTGCTCAGGGGTTACTCCTGGCTCCATGCTCAGAAATTGCTCCTGGCAGGCACGGGGGACCATATGTGGCACTGGGATTCGAACCGATGACCTTTTGCATGAAAGGCAAACGCCTTACCTCCATGCTATCTCCAGGGCCCCTATTAATATCAATTTTAAAAGGAAAATTTAAAAGCCAGCTTTTCAAGTCAGTGGAACTATAAACCTTTAAGTGATTTTTCTTGGGGTGCGATTCTTTCTTTTTATTTAAACACTGTACAGTTATTTTTCACAGATAAAGTAGTTCATGATCAAGTTACAGATATACAATGAACAACACTCTTCACCAGTGAACATTTCCTGCCACCAATGTCAACAGTTCCCCTCTTGTTTTCCTTGATGCCCTCTGTACTCCCACCCATCCTCTGGCTTCTGGGGGAGGTATTTTACATCACCCTTTCTCCTATTTTCCCTCCCTCCCTCCCTCTCTCTCTCTCTCTCTCTCTCTCTCTCTCTCTCTCTCTCTCTCTCCTTTTTTGACACTATGGTTTGCACTATTGTTTATGAAGGGGTACCATATATGCCATTTTTTTTTCACTTTTAGCACACAGTTCTTGTCCAGAGTGATCAATTTCAATTATCATTCTCATAGGAGACCCTTTTTTACTCCAACTGCATTCTGTGCTATTTGTAGCAAACTTCCTGCCATGGATTGGTCCTCAGAATTCTAATCTCCATTGTCTCTGGTTCCCCACACTGTCTTTTATTTTCCTTTTATCTCACAGATGAGTGTGATTACTCTCTGTCTATACCTCTCCCTCTAATTTCACTCAGCATAACAGTGCTCATAATTATTCATGATTTTATGAAATTTTATGACTTCATTTTTCTTAATGGCTGGATAGTGATTTTATGAAATTGTATGACTTCATTTTTCTTAATGGCTGGATAGTGTTCCATTGTGAATTTGTACCACCATTTGCTTAACCACTCATTTGTTTGGGGGCACCTGGGTTATTTCCAGACTCTATCGCAATAGTGCTACAATAAATATAGGCATGCAAAAACATTTTTATTGTTTTTTATTGTATATTTTGTTTCCAGGGTATAATTCCTAGAGTGGTACTGCAGGATTATAAGGAAGCTCAATTTACAGTTTTTTGAGGAATATCCATATTTTTCCCAGAAAGGCTGGACTAGGTGATATTTCCACTAGCAGTGAAGGAGGGTCCCCTTTTCTCTATATCCACACCAGAACTAGTTGTTCTTGTTATTTCTGATGCTTGCCATACTCTGTGGTGTGAGATGAAACACATTGGTTTTTTGATTTACATCTTACTGATGATTAGTAATATGGAACATTTTTATGTGCCTTTTGATTCCCTGTATTTCTTGTTTGAGAAAATATCTGTTAATTCTTCTCTCATTTTAATGGTATTAGATGATTTTTCTTGTTAAGTTCTGCCAGTCCCTTATATATCTTAAATATTAACCTTTTTCAGATGGGTATCAGGTTTCTCCCATAATGTGGTTGACTGTTGTTTTTTTGTCATTGATTCCTTTGAACTATAAAAGCTTCTCAGTTTAATATAGTCCCATTTGTTTATTTCTACTTCCACTTGCTTGGACAGTGGTGTTTTCTCCTTGAAGATGCCTTTAGTTGAAATGTTCTGGAGTGTTTTACCTGTGTTTTCCACTACATGCCTTACGATCTCAGATTTGATATCAAGGTCTTTAATCCATTTTTATTTGACCTATTTTATTGAGTTAAAGAGAAGTCTGAGTTCACTTTTTTAGCATGTGGTTGAATAGTTGTTTCAGCACCACTTGTTTAAGAGACTTTCCTTGCTACATTTGTATTTCTTACCCTTTTATAAAATATTGCAATTAATTGTATAACTGGGTGTCAGTTTCAGAAAACTTAAGCATTTCCGTTTATCTGAGGGCATGTCTTTGTTCCAATATCATGTTGCTTTGTTGGAAAATAAAAGTTGAGGGAAATGATTTCTCCCAACTTCTCTTTTCCAATGATTTTTAAAATTATTTTGGAACAATTAATTTATTGCTCCAAATTAATTTCAGGAATGTTTGATCTACTTTTTAGAAAAATGTCATGGCATCCTTAGAGGGATTGCAGCAAATTTATACAATGCTTTGAGAAGTATTGCTATTTTAATTATATTAATCCTCCAAACCCATGAGCATAGTATATGGTTCCATTTCTTTGTGTCCTCTTTTATTTCATGAAGCAGTGTTTTGTAGTTTTCTTTGTATTGGTCTTTCATCTCTTTAAGTTGATGCCAAGGTACTGGATTTTCTGTGACACAATTATGAATGGGATATTTTCTGTCTCTTTCTTCTCTTTTATTAATTATATAAAATAAAGCCAGGAATTTTTGCATGTGAATTTTTAACCCATCACATTTCTATACAAATCTCTTGTTTTAGCTGCTTTTTTATATAGTCTTTGTGGTTTTCTAATTACAGTATTATGTTCTCTGCAAACACTGATAACTTGACTTCTTCCTTTCCTATCTTGCATGATTGCTATGGCAAGTACTTCCAGTATTATTTTGAATAGAAGTAGTGAGGGGGGAAAACTATAATTATGCTAGATCTTAGAAGAGAGGCTTTATTTTATCCCCACTGAGTAAAATTTTGCCATGGGCTTGTAGTAAATGGTTTTGACTGTATTAAGAAAAGTTCCTTCCATTCCCATCGGGTTGAGAGTTTTTATCATGGTTGGACCTTGTCAAACACTTTCTCTGCATCTGTTGAAATGATCATATGATTTCTATTTTTCCTTTTGTTGATGTGGTGTATTCCACTTGATTATGATAAAATCCTTGCATCTCTGGAATGATCATGGTGTTTAACCTTCTTGATGAACCATTGGATCCTATTTACTAATATTTTGTGGAGGTTTGTCTTGTGTACTCTATCATGAAAATTTGTTTCATGTGCATTGAAGAAGAATGTGTATTCAGGTTTTTGAGATAGATATTAATTACTATAGATATCTACTAAGCTATTCTCTTCCATTTCTTTCTTAAGTGCCAGTATATCCTTGTTATGTTTTAGCCTGGCTGACCTATAAAAGTGCGACCAAATGGCGTTAAAGTTTCCTAATATTATTATGTTGATATTTATGTATTTCTTCAAATTTATCATAAATAGTTTTAAATATTATGCTATACCTCATTTAAATGCATGTGTGTTTAGGAATGTGATTTCTTTTTTGTTGTACATATTCATTATTTAAATGTACATTTCTATCTTTTATAATCTTTTTAGTTTCTTTTTTATTTTTATTTATTTTTCTTTTTTATTATAACATCTTTAAGCAACATGTTACAAACATGTTTGTAGTTGGGTTTCAGTTATAGAAAAGAACATACCCCCTTCACCAGTGCAATATTCCCACCACCAATGCCCCATCTCTCTCCTCCCCCACTACCTGCCTGTATTTGAGAGAGGCATTCTATTTCTCTCATTCATTACCACTGTCATGTTAATTGTTAGTGTAGTTTTTTCTCTAACTGCACTCACCGCTATTTGATTAAGCTTAAAGTCTGTGTTGGTCTGATATTAAAATGGTCACCCCAGCCTTTTTAAGGGAGTTTTTTACTTCAATTATTGTCCTCCAACCTTTGTCTTTGAGTTTATGTTTGCTCTGACTATTCAGATATGTATCTTGCAGGCAGAAAAATGCTGTATTCAGTATTTTGGTCCATTTTACCCCTCTGTGTCTCTTTAGATCATTGACTATGAGAAAGATTATTATCATGGGACTAAGTGTTATTTTTTGTAGGAGTTTGGTATGTTTTGGGGGTCTGACTTGCCTTAAAGTTTACTCTGTTGTTTATCTATGAAGCTGTGTATTCTTCCTTAAAATCTGAATGAAAGACTGGACTGGTAAAGCACAATTGGCAACGCACTAATTTCATTGAGTGTTGTCATTATATACCACCACTGCCTTAGCACTTGTGAGTTGCTTGTTAAAAACTGCTGTAAATCTTTTTTTAATGTTTAAATAATTAATTATTAATTGACTGACTTTGAGGCCACACCTGTTCATGCTCAGGGGTTACTCCTGGCTCTGAGCTCAGAAATCACTCCTGGCAAGCTTGGTGTACCATATGTGATGCCAGGAATTGAACCATGTTCCATCCCAGGTCAACTGCGTGCAAGGCAAATGCCTTAACACTGTGCTATATCTCTAGCCCCTGTGTATTTTAAAGATGCCTCTTTGTATATAATTTCTCTTTTTGATTTTGCTGTTTTCAGTATTTTATCCCTATCTGTGGTTTTCAGGATTGTGTCTTGGAGTGCTTTTCTTTGGATCTTTTTCTTTTTCCTTTCTTCTTCTTCTTCTTCTTCTTCTTCTTCTTCTTCTTCTTCTTCTTCTTCTTCTTCTTCTTTTTGGTTTTATTTTTTGTTTTATTTTTTTGTTTGTTTGTTTGTTTTGTTTTTGAGCCATACCCTGTGATGCTCAGGGGTTACTCCTGGCTATGCGTTTAGAAAATGCTCCTGGCTTGAGGGACCATATATGATACTGAGAGAACAAATTGTAGTCTGTCCTAGGCCAGAGCGGGCAAAGCAGACTTCTTACTGCTTGTGCCACTGCTCCGATCCCATATTTGGATTCTTTTTAACTGTTATTCTTTGGGCATCCAAGATGTGGTTGCACACACTCTTTACTTTTGGGAGTTTCTCAGCAACGATGTCCTTGACAGTTGATTCTTCATTAGGATTTTCTTCGTGGGTCTTTGGGACTCCAATCATTATTATGCTGTTTCTATTGTCGTCTGTTGGCTTTCTTTGAGGACTTTGTTCCAGTCGCTTTTGTTGCATGAAGGTGTAATTCAGCCTGTCTTCTACTTCACTGATTCTGTTTTCTGCGGTTGTTGCTCTGTTGTAAAGTTTTCCAAAGAGGTTTTCACTTCACCATGTTTTTCATCCCTGATATTTCTATTTGAAGTTTTCTCATTTTGCTCTCATATTCTCTTGAGTCTTGTAGGCTATCCATTACATGATTTACTTAAGTTCTTCTAACATTTGTTACATTTGCTCTCTAAAGTCTTGAATAGATATGTTATGTAGGTAGCCTGTATTGATTGAGTCTCAAGAACTAATATTTTTTAGTCACAAATTGTAGTGGGGTTCTGCATAGTTATCCTATTG
Source organism: Crocidura indochinensis (assembly GCA_004027635.1). Lineage (NCBI taxonomy): Eukaryota > Metazoa > Chordata > Mammalia > Eulipotyphla > Soricidae > Crocidura > Crocidura indochinensis. Next base: position 4,319 of record PVKC010000292.1, on the reverse strand, counting down.
TGAACTTTGTTGTATGATACTGTTAGTATGTGTTGTGGTGCAGCTCCTTGACTGGAAGAAATGCACAGCCACGAAGCAAGGGGAAGCAGCTGTCCTATTGCTGGTCTCACACTCTGCAGCTGGATTCAAACTGTGACTTTTCCCCACCAAACTCTGATCACCACCAACTAGCTACTGTGTTGTTTGGGTTCACATCCCACAGTTCGGTTGAGACTAGCACTTTTTGAATCCAAACACTGGCCACTGGTTATCACCACACTGCTGGTCTCACACAATTCAGATGGATTCAAACCAGGACCTTTTTCCAGACTCTGCCCACAATCAACAGACTGCTACATCATTTGGATTCATGTATGAAGTGCAATTGTTTTTTTTCTCATTCTCAAATTGAATTTCTCAGATTATGAATTAATAAAAATACATCATAAAAATACTACTTTAAAACTAAAACTGTGAACAAATGATAGGCAATAGAGTTCAAAAACAAAAAAGGTCTTTATAAATGGAGTTGTAGCAGCCTCTTTTTTCTTTTTATTTGCATTTATTTAAATGCAGTTCTCAAAAAATTTGAGCAAATTGGGCCTCCTTTGATAAGCAAAAGACCTGAAATAATATTTTAAAAATCAACAGTTAAAGCCTTTATTCATCCACAACACAAGCATAGTGGTCCCTTCTCTTTCCCAAAACTCTGAAGCACCCAGGTTTTACCATACAATCTAAAAGTTAGAAGAACAAGAATACATTTGTCATGGAATGTATTGTCATTTTTTTGCTAATGACTAATTGAAATAAAAATATCCAGTTGTAACAGCTTCAAGATAGCCTTCTTAAGATATATCACCCCACACTTATTTCCAACCCCAGGTAAACAAGTCTGAATCAGGATCATTTATGAGATAATACAAACCAGACTGAGGATAAAACACATGTAGTCTGGCAGTTTTCTACCTAGTATGGAGCCTGGATGCCTGCCAGAACTACCATCTTTATTGAATATAGAGACCACTCCAAGGTGGGGCCAGCTATCCTGAGCCTGTCCCACCCAGATTTACATATAAGACAATCTTTGTTTCGGGTGAAACCACGATGTAAACAAAGAGATACAAAAAAGACAGGGATGAACTTTGTTTTAGGTAAAATAAGGTGTAAATCAACAGTATACATTGTGCAATTCTTATTTTCTGATACAAATATAATACACATGTGTATCATATATGCTGATAAATTCACATTAACATTATTTTTTAAAAAAAATTTAGAATCGCCTCCCAATTCTTACCACAGGCTGTGTTCTTCACACGGACTGTATAGAAAGAGGAGGTACAGTAATGCACCCTATATACACCTCAATCCAGACCCTTGCCTGGTCTGTATTGGAAATTGGGGACAAAAAAAAAGAAAAAAAATTTAGAATCACTAATCACCAGAGTTATCTCCCAACACTTAAGGGTGAACAGAACTATACATTTAAAAGCTCGGTTTTTTGTCAGTTATTTCAATGTTTGTAGTGAAGTAACATTGCTTTCTATTTAGTTTGGGGGTCATAATGGACAATTCTCAGGGCTTATTTCTGGCGCTAAACTAGGAATCAGTTCTTGCAGGCTCAGGGTATTATATGGGATACTGGGGGATCAAATTGGGCCAACCACATGCAAGGCATATTTTACTATTTCTATAGCCCCTGAAACATGGCTTTTAAACATTATATAAGTCTTATATATTTGCCATCTCCATAGACTTCATTCTGCTCATTACCAAAAATCTAATTTTCCTCACTATCATAAAATTGGTTCTCATTTACAAGTTTATGTCACCCTTACCCTCTTATGATTACCATTTTGGAATATATTAAGAGTGTTTTTGTGTTTTGTGAGTTTCAAGTATACAGTTTTATTTTTCAGCATTATTTTTAATTTTTTATTCTCTCATTCAGATCTCTAGGTCACGTTCACTCTCATAGCTCACTGGTTGGCTACTGCCCACAAGAAGATGCCTTAGATGACTTGGTATCTGTGGAAGAACATCTATATTTCTATGCAAGGATTCATGGAATCCCAGAAAAAGATATAAAAGAAGTAGGTACAAGTCTGAGAAATCCATCTGAAATCTGAAAAATACATTTGAAACCTTTATTAGTTTCTGTGCCAAGCTACCCACCTCAATAACAGACCCAAATATAAAAAAGTGGCAATTTCCTCCTGACATGTTATAAGATTAGTCTTAGTTTGATTGTATAGAATATATTCATCTTCAATTCATTTTTAAAAATCTCTTAGCTCATAGCCTTTCAATAACTTTTCATTCTCCTTATACTACCTGTATTTTTCTTAATCTTTTCTTTTTAAAAATTGGTTCACTTTTAACAAGGTTAACATTGCTTTACAAATTTGCATTTGTTAACTTTCAACAGCTATCAAAAATAGAATTGCACTAGCTAGTTCCGGTTTAACACTGGCAGTGGTATCTAATGTTCTTTTGTCTTGAGAGAAGCATTTGTAACACAGAATTACCTGCAAATGTCCAATACCTAAGACTGTCTATCTGAATTTTTTATTGTTTTCTTATATGCTTTTTATTTGGGTGTTACAACCAGCAATGCTCAGTGATTACTCTGGACTCTGGAATCAGGTATCATTCCTGAGGAAGCAGGGGAATCTAGGAAGCATTGCATTGCTGGGGATTGAACCGTGGTCTGATTGTGCCAGGCAAGAACCTTACTCACTGTATTTACTCTCTGGCCCCTTTGAAAAAATTAATGGACTTTTTGCTTTATTAAGAAATCTTGCCTAAATGGCTAACTTTGAGGATAATTCTATTTTTGCAGTTTGGGGGACCTGTTGAATTTTTCCTAGAATTCTAGGATCATTGCTTTACAAAAATGGCAACTAGAACCCACAATGTCCAAGTTAATAAAGAGGTGTTTTTATGCTGGGCTAATTTTAAAGAAAGCTAAGACTATTGTGACAACCTTGAATAGGAAGATAAAGCTATAACAACAGCCTTCTAGAAAATTTCCTTATGACTTCAGAATAGCTAAATTTGGGGCCGGGCGGTGGCGCTGGAGGTAAGGTGCCTGCCTTACTGCGCTAGCCTTGGACGGACCTCGGTTCGATCCCCCGTGCCCCATATGGTCCCCCAGGCCAGGGGCGACTTCTGAGCGCATAGCCAGGAGTAACCTCTAAGCGTCACTGGGTGTGGCCCAAAAAACCAAAAAAAAAAAAAAAAAGAATAGCTAAATTTTCTTTTAGTTTTAAGTTTTATAAGGAAATTATGTACTAATGCAGCCCAAAACAATGGTCTGCAATTCTTTTTATACATGCACACACACTTGAGGGACATTTAAAATGAAGTTACTTCTTTTTAAAGTTACTATTAATATTTTTATAGACCTTAGACAAAAATTCATGTGAGATAAAGCAATTGAATTTTTAGGTACGGATTTTCAATTATAAAACTGCCTTTTCAAGTGCACTGTTTTGAGTTTTTTTCTACTTAGTACCTTAAGAATTTGGGCAGAGGCATGCTAACCTAATTCCTTTTTCATGCCCACAGACTGTGTATAAACACCTGAGAAGACTTCACCTGATGCCTTACAAAGACAGACCTACCTGTATGTGCAGTTACGGCACAAAAAGAAAATTATCCACTGCACTGGCCTTAATAGGAAAACCTTCCATTCTACTCCTGGTAAGAGAATGAGAGAAAAGGCTGTGTTTATTAGGACCACATACATCTCTGTGTGTGTTACATTTCATTATTACACTAAATATCTGTTAAAGTCTCACTATTTGCTCACATTTTTTGGTAAAATTCTCCTATACTCTCTAGGTAAGGGAATGTATCTCTCCAAATAACTTTGTTGCTACAATACTGTATTCTCAAGAATGTTTATTTTCAGTTTCAGAGAAAATATTTGTCAAGGGAATGGGAAGTAGCTAAAACGAACTTGTTACCCAAGTGACTTAATAAAATTATAGACTATGGTAGAATTTGGTTCCCGGTTATTGGACAATCTGTTTTATGACTAAATGTTCAGGTGAATTATCACATATTTAATTTCTATAAAGAAAGAAACAGACTGGAGTGATAGTACAGCTGGTAAGGCTTTCGCCTTGCACTCACCAACCCCGGTTCAGTCCTCTACCCTGGTTCAGTATCCCAAATAGTCCCCTGAACCCTCCAGGTGTGATTTCTGAGTGCAGAAAATACCCTGAGCACTAACAGATGTGGCTCAAGGAAAAAGAACAAAGGAAAAAGAAGGAAAGGAAAGGAAAGGAAAGGAAAGGAAAGGAAAGGAAAGGAAAGGAAAGGAAAGGAAA